>KZ678680.1:0-27925 GCA_003019895.1 Coniella lustricola
AAAAAAAAGAGAAAAAAAAAAAAAAAGCTGGCTAGCTACTGGCTGGCTGGCTGGTGTCTTCAGGGAGGAGAGGCAAAGACACGCAGAGACTCGCTGAAGACGTCTTGCTTCTGCTCCCTGGGCCCGGGCCAGCGATCCGCAGCACACCGGGCTGTGCAGAAATTTGTGCTCCTCTCTCTCTCGTTTCGACGTATTATAGCTAGCGCGCGGTAGATTCGTTTCGACTTGATCCGAGACGATGTTCTGCCTTCTTGGCAGCTGTGCTGGGATACTCCCTTCTCACGACGGCAGCTTTGTACAATAGTACTAGTGTACTATAAAGTACTACAGCTTGTTTACCCCTGAATGCACACACAACAGGGCAACGCCAAAGACGGTGCTCAAAGGCTGTCTTTTTTTTTTTTTTTTTTTTTTTTTTTTTTGCAAAGATTGCACAATTGCAAAATGTGGTCGTGTAGCACGGTACCCGCCAGCGCAAATGCTGCTATAGCCCGTCGACTCTCATATAGAGGAGGCATCCATCTGATGGGACGACAAGAAGCTCTCGCATACACATCGCACGCACAAGACGGCCGTGACCGATCCACTTGCGTCCTTGACGCGCTGTCGTCCTGGGGTGGGCCCAGGATGAATGAGGGAACAGAGCCGTGCTCGCTAGGCTCGATGCAGCGTCCTGGCTCCTCATTCTCTTGGCCTTTTTGGGCCTGCGTTTCCTCTTGCATCAATGCCCTCGCTCGTGCTCGGCGCCGAGCACGAAATTGCAGCGGACAACGGCGTCTTGTGGTCCTCTTTTTCCTTGTCTTGCTCGCATCCTGCCACGCAGCCCTTGCTTGCAACGGAGGAGCATCTTCTCCTTTGCAGTGGCTGGTGTTTTTTTTCTTTCTTTTTTTTCCTTTTTTTTTTCTTTGGCGATTGGTGTGCTGGTGGCTGCTGTGCCACAAGGGGAAGAAAGACAAGAATAAGAAAAGAAAAGAAGGCCAATTGCAGGTGATTGCGGGGGAATAAGACACAGGAAGAACACCAAGTACCTGAATACTACCATGTAGTACGTTTTCCGGTCGTTAGCAACTGGCAAGGGGCAGCAGTCCAGAGAGAGACACAGAGTGAGAGTGTGTGAGGGCACTTCGCTACTTGGATACTTGGATACTTGCGCAACCAGCCAAACCCCCTGGGAACAAAAAAGAGCCACAGGGAGACCTCTCTGGGCCCCCCCGTTCCCGCTAAACAAGCTATAAGCCGTAGGGATGCTGATTCTCCGATTTGGTGGGGCCACGGGCCGCGCCCTCGTGTTGCGAGCCTCGCCAGGTTCTCGCTCGCTCACTCAGCACTCTAGTAGGGCGAGTGTACTTATTTGGTGTAAAGTAGCGGGTTACGTACATGGCAGCAGAAAAAATGCCGAGAAGCGCTCGTGGCCCGGTCCCTGAAGCAGTGACCCTTGCTCCCACGCTATCCCTGCCACTGCCCCTGCCCTTGGCTGCAGTGTCAAGGATCCAAGGCCATGCCGTGCTACTATAGCGCTACTGCGGCACTACAGTACCATGCAAATGGCAGTGGCATGATGCCGCCCCTGCCATGCACTTATCGGGGTTTTATGCATTGTTTCTCTTCTCGATCGCTGGAATGTACCTCGACGTACTCTTTCTCCATCGACTTGGCCAGGCGCTGGAAAACTCCAGGTTGGAGGATGGCCCTGTAGGACCACTGGCAGCCATACGACTGCCCACATGGTGCATGCAAAAGCACAGTGTAAGCCGCAAGCGCAACCATCTTCTTGATCTGGACGAACAACCCTCTTGTGTGTATGACTGGGGCCCCGATGCTATCGCAGCCCTCGTGTCTGTCTCTTGCTCTATTTGCTGTATGCCGCATCTCCAGCAAACTGCATCATCGCCGCGCGCGCTGTCAGAAATCCCTCGCCTGCGCCCAATCTTCAGGGGAAATCAATAGCGCCAAATGGTGCGCAAGTAAAAAGTACCTGGGTTTTTCCCAAAGGGCGGGCCTGCCTGCCCAGCCTGCCCTGTCTGTCTGTCTGTCTGTCTGTCTGTCTGTCTGTCTGTCCTGTCTGTCTATAGTACACAGCAGGCCAGTCCAGTCGTGCCGTCTTCTTTTCCTTTCCAGAACCACCGCCTCCCATCCCTGAATCACCCCACTCTAACCACTATAGTACTTGCACAGGGGCTGCGCAGCCGGGGCCCCCTCTATTCTCGGAAAGTAGCGAACAAGGGGGGACGTGCAAATGGTTTCGCAGCCTCGTCAGCACGGGCCGGCAAGTTCCTCAATCCCTTCTTTTTGTTCTGATGCACACCCAGGAGTTTGATCATCCTCCGTATAGGTACTTGAATTATACAGAACCTTGTACCGAGCTCGGGATTCGTGTCGTGAGTACCACCACCATCACCAGCAGCAGGCAAAGCAAATGACCGAGACATTCATGACGATGCACGGCAATGCGCCCAGGGTTATTGTCCAGGCAAGAATAAGAGAGAGAGAGAGATGAGGGCTGGATGGGATGGACACTTTACAGCAAGAACCAATTACTTCACCAATAAGAATTAAACTTCCATGACAGCACGAATGCGCCAAAGTGGATTCTTGCCTTCACGTAACAGCAGCAAATAGACTCAAAGTAAGCACCGCGACCACGCAGTCTAGTGCATGTAACGTGGCGGCGCATGATTTATCCAACAAGCCAAAGACGACTTCCATCATCGCAAACAACACCTGGAGTTCGAGACCGCACACAGCCATTCATTGGCTCGTACCGCTGTGGATGACTGCATAAAAAAAGAGTAGACGGAGCAAGAGCTCGTACACCCCTCCCCCCAAAAAAAGGTGTTCTTGGCTGGTGGTGGACAGCCTCTCTATCAGGGTACGGGAGAAAGAACAAAAGTGGTAAAGTCAGTACACAAAATGTCAAGTGGCCCTGGACCTCGTCAGCAGGCTAATGCAGCCTCTTGTGTGTATCGTCTTACTGGAAACATATCAGAGGTGGACTCCCCACACATGTACCGCTCGCTTCAGCCCAATGTATGTGTTCTATCTGGTTAATCGAGCCGGGTCAAAAGGAAAGAAAAAAAATGGTACTGGACCATGGTCAGAATCCCATCACACTGACTACAGCTGAACGCCGTCTACTATGTACCAACACCCGTGGGGCTCTCTATAGCCCTCATCACTCTTCTTGGCACATCGAATGTGATGATATACCCAAGGTTACCCCCAGAACCAACGGGGGAGTAAATCCAAGCGCCAAGACGGAAACTCTTCTCTCCCACCATGTGGATTCCACCACGCCACACCTCCTTTCGAATACGAGCTTACTTACATGCATATAGACTACTTACAACGTACGGCTTGGACAACATCATGTGATGGTGAATATTGCGCACGTTGGGCCAAGTGAGCATGGTACTTGGGTGGCTACTTGTGCCTCTTTTTTTCTCTGGGTAATTCCATGCTGTGATGACGCTGCTGGTCAACCAAGCTCGACAAAACAATAACGTCTGAGTCGGTATCGCTTCACACTTTGTGAAGTACACTGGTGATTCGAACCCAGCCAGCCAGATACACAATGCCACCAAGAAAAAGCATGTAGCCAGCCCTCGCTGAAAACACACACACACACACACACCTACGCAGAGAGACGCCCCTCATTCAAGCAATACATGTATACACCGACTACGCGCAACAGAAAACCGTCCGAGCACCAATCATTACACAACATGAAATGACGCTTTGCGCATCTGTATGTAGCCTATATTGCCTCTGTGCATAGTCAGCCATCAGTCGGGCAATACGAGCCTCGGGATGAACTGCTCCTCACACCAAGGTCCATTCGGTCGCACATGTCGTGCTTGGCTTGACGTCTCTGCTTGTAGCTAGCTAGCGGAGTCAGCTGCTGCCTTTTTTTTTTTTTTTTTTTTTTTTTGGAATTCCGGTCTGGTTGGTGTTTGTAGCATCCGTCCCATGGCTGGATGGGACGAGGTCTTTTTGCCAGTGGGCTTCTTCCCAGTACGTACTTCTCCTGCATGAATGCGAGTCTGGGAGACCGCAGCGACATCGTCAAACTGTACTACTGTACGCCTGAGACTTGCAAAAGAATCACTCACTCACTCACTCACCCATTCAGCAGCCACAATAGTACATCGCACACTATCCCACCGCCCAGGCTTGCAGCCAGACTTTCACACTCTCTCTGTCAACACCTATACACTCACACACTTGTACACACGCATGGAGAGGGACCAAACTCATTCCACCCATTAATATACTGTCACTTTACAAACGACTCAGTCCAAGTCCATTCACCTCACTCACTCACTCACTCACTCACTCACTCGCTCGCTCACTCACTGCTCAGCATCTCACATCACCTCACCCAGTGCACCGCAGCTTCCATCCCGCTCCCAGCCCAAGCCGCAGTGTAACCCATAAAAACGAGGAACTGCATTCCGAACAGTTGAAAGTTCCGGTGCCGGGTAGCCGGTATTGAAGTGGCATTGACTTGCACAACGCTACATAGATTGGTACTGTACACATCACGCACGCATCATGTCACCTTGGAAGAATCGAACAGTGAACAGACAATTTTTTTTTCGTTACCTCTGGCCGAAAATGCCGGTAGGATTGAGTAGGGTATTGGTGTAGGGCTACGATACGGTACCGTTGATGGCATTGTTCTTGTCGACCGGGAGATATCTTGGTTGAGGGGGCATCAAGTTATAGAAAATTGATTGTGTACATCAATGTGATATGATCAACGTTATTGGTATATCCCCTGTAAGCCAACAACAAGAACAACAACCGCCACAATAACAGCACTTCCCCAAGGATGATATACTCGAGACGGTTAACACCCAAGTGAACACCAAAGATCATCATCATGGAACACATCAAGAACCCAAACACGATTAGAAAACCCCAAAGAATATAATACACATCTTAAGATGAAGATACCTATGACAAAGACATGGATCAAATCGTTTTCTCATCATGATTAATTATCGTGTTACACTCGCTGCTCCAGGTGCCCCATTAACCCAATGTTGCCAACATGGCGCGTGACTTACCTCCCATCATGCGCTCCAATACACCCCTCTGTTATGTAAAAATTCCTTGCTCTTTGTCCTCGTCCTCGTCCTCGTTACGCTCACTCCATAGCCGCCCACCTCGCCATCTCGGCCACGAAATCATCCCACGCGCCACACCACTGCGTGTACCCGTCGCGGCTGGTAATGAAGTGGCCCATGCATCCCATCTCGGCCGCCTTCTTGCTGAGGTGCGTGACCGCCTCCGCATCCTTCCGGGCACCATGGCCCCAACTACTATGCGCAATCACAATCGACCGTCGCAACAGTGCCCTGGGCAGCCTCGCCATCCCGCCACACACTGCAGGATGCGTCCACTGGCTGGCGGCATTTTCAAACGCCACGACATAGTCGGCCGCGCGGTAAAAGATGGGGTCGACGACCACGCCGGGGTTGTAGATGACGATCGCGCTGGACGCAGACGGAGTGATTGCCATGGGGAAGCGAGAGTTGCCAAAGACGGGTGCTGTGAGGCCGCCTCCTGCGATGAGGTCCTGCTGTTGCTGCTGCTGCTGCTGCTGTTGTTTTTGGCCGATTTGTTCTTCATTATCATCATCATCATCATAGTAGTCGTTGTCGTCGTTGTCCATAGCAGCGTTGAGATGAGCATCACCACCACCACCGACAGGAACAATCACATTCCGGTTCAGCGCCGTCTTGGCCGCGCGCGACAAGACGGCCATGTACTCGACAAACTCGGTGCTGGACGGTGTCTCATCGACAAAAATGCCGTCTACAACAATAGATATCTAGTAGCGGGGTGTGGTTAAGACAATAATTAGTTTTTTGGTTTCTTTTTCCTTTTTTTTCTCCTGACAAGTAAAACGTAAAATTACGTCATGTTGTGTCAAGGACTCTTGGATCAATTCGTCGCGAGGTCAAAGTTTAAATAAACCTGTACAGACAAAGACCAGAAGAGAAAGGAAGACGGGTGGAAAAGCAGAAAAGGGGCATTGTGTGAGGAGCCAAGGAAAAAAAACGGCAAAAGGCTGGCATTTTTTTGGGGGGGGGTGATGTCTGAGACAAGACAGCTTTGCTGCCGCGCGGAAAAGAATATGCAACGCACGTGGCGATGCGCAACAACGGCTGGCGATGTGTAACGTACCTTGTCCTTCTCGGCCTCGGCCTCCCACCGCGCGTAGCCCTCGATATCCCTGACGACGTCCTCGGCGGGCCTCTGGCCATAGCTACAGTGCACATAGCCAATGACCCACACATTGCGCAGTGCCGTGAGCCGGGCCAGCGCAGCAATGTAGTTTGCATCGGGCAGGGCGCCCTCGCCGGGGCCATTGCCCGGGTTCACCACGACATAAAAGTCGAGGGTGGGGTGCTGGTCGGCGGCCCGGTAGAGCGGCTCCCACGCTTCCGGGGTTGGGTAGATGTACAGCGGGACCAGGATGAAGGGCCGGTCGGGCAGTGGCGTGGAGGGTGTCTGGAGGAGGTGCTGGAGCGCGCTGGTCGTGGAGAGGGATTGTTGCTGCTGCTGCTGCTGCTGCTGCTGGTGTTGCAACAGGCGCGAGGCAACGTTGCTGGCGGTGGCTGTCGTCGCCGCCATTGTAGTCGCCATGTGATCTGGCCTGGGTCGAGGTATCGGTCTGTCTGTCCGCTGCTTGATGCGAAGGCTTGCTTATGCGGGCGGGCGGACGGGCGGACGGGGCGTGCTGACCTGCCTGGCGCTCTTGGATGATGATGACCCGACGTCGGTTACAGAACCGATGGCACTATCGATAGACACAGTAACGCTTTCGTCTGTCGATGGTGTCTCGGCTAATCCTTGCCGCGCGGTCGTGTCGTGTGGTTTTGTCTGTCTGTGTGTGTGTCTGTCTGTCTGTCTGTCTGTCTTGTGTGGCGTGGGGAAACGGAACAAGACCAGAAGCAACAAGTGAAGGTCAAAAGGGTTGAGAGGAGAAAAAGAGGATATACTTTGCTCGCTCCTTGGCCCCGACCTCTGTTCTTGTCTGTCCCTCTTTTTGGCGTGCGCCAAGCCCAAAGGAAATCCCACCTTTACTTGACCTACTTGGGTAGATGTGTCGTTCTCATTTGGATCTGCGGTCGTATTGCAGCTTGGCTGCCTGCCTGCCTGCCCATGTGTTGTGTCGTATCGTATGGATTTTTTTCTTCTTCTTTTTTCCCGCTCGCTCGCCGGTTCTCCTTGGTAGATCCCATTTCAGAATGGGCATGTCGTACGCAGCTGAAAGAAAAGCGGGGTCGATGGATGGAGTGGGTTATCGAGGTCACAAGGAGCGGCTCTGTTAGTCATCCATAGCGGTCAACCAATCACAATCCCAGCAAAAAGTGTAGAGAAACCAAAATGTGCCTGTATTGAACGCAGCATTTTTCAACACCAAAACCTCTGTGATCATTCATGGTTGTGATAAAAAAACATAAAAAAAAATCAAAAAAAAGGAAAACCAAGATGCAAGATCTGCCAATCATAAATGCCCGAGTTGTTTCTTTGCTTCTCGGTATTTTGTCGCGATACTTTGAGGTTGGAACGGGGAGGGATATTCCCAGTCGACCATGCAAGCCCTCCATGTGCTACCCCTACCCCACCTGCCATGCTGCCATTCCGTGGCATCTCACCACTGCGATTGCTGGCAATGTGCAAGTGAACTCGACTTCAATTCCCACAAAGAAACAGAACAGCATTTCAGCTTCCAAACATCACCAAGTCGGTCTCTCCAGGCTTGTGTTACGGGATATGTGTGGCAAGTACTCAGCTTGCTAAATACCGCCATCATCATCATCATCATCATTGTCATCATCATCATCATCATCATCATCATCATCATCATCGTATGATAAATAATTCCTCGAGTGCCTCTTCAAGATCCAAAGGCCATAGACACCATCATGTTCGGGTCCTATACAGCACCAATACCAAATAAAAGAAACGTAGTATTCTACAGTCACCTCACAGCGTTCCAGCGCATTTCGCAACCCCTACACCCTGAGCTTGGCCCCAATTTCAACACCACCACCACCACCACCTCCCAATTCACACCATCCCAGTACCGGCATATATCTCATTCCCCCCATCCCCCCGGTCCATCCAATCGTGCCAGCCGTTTCGTTGTCCCTTGCTCGTGGCGTTGTTGTCAACCATGTTCATCCAACCTCGTCGATTCTCTTGGCAGAACCCAGCCAGCCGGTTTGGACAGCAAAAACATCACACCCTGCAACGACTCCGTCCCTCCCATCTTCACAAAGTACACGTTGAATTCGTCCGGTCCTTTGCCATGTGTGGCAGCCACAATCACATCGATGGCTTGCACTCGACCTCGACCTCGACCTCGACCTCAGCCTCAGTCTCACGAAACCGTGCACAAGATCCACGCAGTGCTGGTGTGGTGTGGTGGGGTGTGGTGTGGTGGGGTGTGGTGTGGTGGGGTGTGGTGTGGTGTGGTGTGGTTTGGCCTTGAGTGGGCAATATAAATGAAATCCCTTGTTTCTTGATTGGTTTGGGTATGATGTTGTGATTGCTACAGATCTAAAATAACCACATGCGTTATAGACAAAAACGCGTAAAGCTGATATTATACGTTTCTAGGTGGGTCACCAACCCCAGGTTGACCGGTGCCGGTACCGCTGTTGGGGTACATTTACCCCCCCCCCCAAAAAACCCCAAAAACCCCCCAAAAAAACAACCACCAAAAAAACCAAAAGAAAAACAACCACACCATCCAAACACACACACACCCACACACACTTATACCCCCTCGTGCACTTCAGCCGCTCCGCATTGCGCCGCGCCGCGCGTGCTCTTCAAAGTGATTTTGAACCAATCAAGCAATCTAGAAGCCATCCGTAACGTAGGTTCTGTCATCGCAATACTGCACCCAGCCGCTAAGATTCATGTACTTGATGACGGTGTTGAAGGCGTCAGCGCCCGAGTCGATGCCAATGTCGCAGTACTTGTTGACGGTCGTCTGGTTGAAGGTCGAGATGGTCGTGTCGGCGTCGCCGGCCGGGTACTCAATGTGGAAGACGGGCTTGCTGGCGTTGGAGAAGCCCTCGAACGTGTCGCACTCGTCATACTCGACACACTGCTCATTGACGGAAAACTGCACATAGTCAAGCACATCGTCGATGATGCCCGCTGCGTTCTTGAGGCCAGTCATGAGGCCGCGCGAGGCCGCTGTTGTGGCCAGGAACTTCATAAAGCTGATGGAGTCGTCCTCGGAAAGGTCAAGCCCATTTTCATTATCCTGTTTGCAGCGCGACGCCCAGGGTTAGCGTTGCAGTTAGATTGGAGTGAGATGCATGGCGCACGAGAATGCTTTGCCCGCTAGCCAAAGAAAATGATAAACCAAAAAAAAAGACAAAAAACACAGCCACTTACATATCCATCCACATTGTCAGGATCGATGCCCGAGCAGTTCATCTGGGCAGCAATCTCAATGCGGTCGAGCATGATCTGGCGCACATTGAGGCTGTTGAGGTCGAGCCAGTACTCGCCAGGCCAGCCGTCGAGCTCCTTGCCCTTGTCGTTGTCGGTAAACTTCCATGAGTCGGGCCTGCCGGGCTCGTAGGAGCCAGCACTGAAGTAGCAAATCACGTGCATGCCCTGGGCGCGCAGCCGGCTCACAACGCTGTTGTTTTGGTGGGCAAACATGTCAATGTCGTAGACCGTCACGTTGGTCGCGCTGGAAGCATTTGGCGTGACAATGTCCGTGCTGGTCTCATTGTCGGCGGCGTCACTGGTGGCAGACGTGTCGTTGGCCAGCACCAGCGTCTCGCTCAGCACAATCTGCCAGGGCAACGTCGCGGCCAGCGTCGGAATGGAGCTGTTGGGCTGCGTGTTGTTGGGGCACAGCGTTGGATTTGGCGTGTCTGAGCACGATCCAGAGCTGCCACCACTGTTACCGCCACCGCCGCCGCCGTGGGGCTTCAGGCCCAGACCGAGTCCAAGGCCAAGCGCGAGGGCAAGCACGGCCAGCGCCGCGGCAACAATGACGGCAATCTTCTTCCAGTTGCGGTGGCGGTGCTGCACGCCGGCGCCATCGTCGAGCACCTCAAACTTCTCACGCGGAGCCGACATGGCGGGGCCGGGAACCGGAGCTGGGTGCGGGTGCGAGTGCGGGTGCGCGTGTGGAGCTGTGTCGTTGGTGTTGGGCTGGGCAGCAGTCGAGAAGCCACCAGACATGGCACGAGGCACGGTCAGAGTGCTCTATGCAGGCAGACAGGGATCCGACAGGCCAGAACGCGAGGCCAGAGGGAAAGAAGGCGGAGGAGAAGGAGGAGGAGGAGGAGAAAACTGGAGCCAGGCGAGGATGGCTGGAGGTGTGCTGAATGGAGGCGGCCGTGACCACGGCGAATCAGACGGGCCCCAAAAAGAATAGTAAGGCAATAGGTGCCAAAGAGGCGCTTGCTGACGCTGCAGGAAGCTGACCGAAGCGGGACCAAGAACGGCGTCGGGTCGGCTGGGACGACAGCCGACAAAGATGTCCGTTCAACACGAGAGTCGAGCCGAGTCGGGGCGAGAGGGAGAGTCGAGACTCGGTTGCCGCGACCAATTGCCAGGTGCCAAGTGCCAGGTGCCAGGTGCCAAGGTGCCAGGTGTCGAGGCGCCAAAGCAGAGAAACGGGGAGAATTGGGAAGGAAGAGCGGCTGTGGATGTCACGGAGGAGGGGGCAAAGCTTATTTTTCTCTACTCTGGGAGCCTCTTTCTGCGTGAGGCGCCAGTGCCTGGAAAAGGCAGGCACGATGCCCGGCCCAGGCCCCAAGCCCCCCCTATTTGAGCGCTGCTATGGTGTGTGCAGCCAGTGCAGGCGCAGCAGCGCGAGGCCTCGCCAGCGGGGGGAATTGCAGCTGGCCTTGGGCCCAACGCGCTCGTGAAGGGCCTTGGCACGCTTACGCCCAGCCCAGCCCCGGCCAGCCTTCTTCGCGTGAAGGCAGCAAGCCAGGCCTGAAGCACTCGTCTGGGAGCCCGTGCAGCCTCTGCACGTTGCTGGCCATGCACTCGCGTTTTGCACAGCCCAGAGAACGAGAAAGAGAAGAGGACGCACGACGAGCCTCCTGTCAGGTTCAGATTGCAATGCAGCGAGTGCCATGCCCTCGAGAGAAGTCCGCGCCAAGGGCCCCCAGAGAAACGCGAGAGCGGAGTCCTGCGGGCAGGGCGTCGAGATCGTATCCTGCACACGCCATACAGGGCTAGGGGCGCTGTAATTTCCGGGTCCTCAGCGCACTCTCCACGCAGCAGCAGAAGTACCTGTGGCGTGTACCGCTGGCATGCTGCGTGCCACTTTGCACCGCTGCAGCAGCCACGGCAGCACTTGCCGCGGGCGGTGGCTGCAGTAAGCTTTTGGATCAATGGTGCATGGTCCTATGTCGAGGCTGAGAGGCTGCATTGGACCACCACTACTC
The DNA here is from genome assembly GCA_003019895.1 of Coniella lustricola. Lineage (NCBI taxonomy): Eukaryota > Fungi > Ascomycota > Sordariomycetes > Diaporthales > Schizoparmaceae > Coniella > Coniella lustricola. The sequence goes on from KZ678680.1 coordinate 11,454, forward strand.
GCAGAAAGCATGGCTTGGTGTGCGGGCGAGCGTGGAAAAGCGATAGAGCGAGTGCTTGGCTGGGTTCGTTGTCGAGAGCAAGTACCTGCTCTCAGGTACCCAAGTACCCTTCTGCGGACAGACGCACAAGACGAAACGCAAGCCCAAGATGGCTACAGCCGCCGCCCAAACAGGCAAGGAGCCACAGGTGAGGTCGAATTTGAGTACTATAGTAGCGTTAACCTTACAACCCCAGCTGCCCTTGCCAGGGGCCTGCTCTGGCTTGTCCAGGGGACCGCCATGGGGCCCTTGCGGCGATCGTACGTGCTTGCACGTATCCGAGCTTGGCAGCCCTTGGTGCATTTCGATGCATATAAGCGAACAGGCAAGCAAGCACTTTGGCTTGGCGTTCCGGTACCTCGGTACTTGGTGCTATGGTACCTGGATGTCGCCCGCAAGCACCCTGGAAACGTAAGCAGGCAAGTAGCCCAGGTATCTTTTGTCTTTTTCGATTTCTCCACCATCTTCAACCGCCAGCTTCTCGTCTCTCCATCCCTTCTGTGGCCCGCCAGCCCCCTCGTCTTGGCTGCACACGGCACGCCAGAAAAGACAAAGAGCGGGAAAAAGGAAGAAACAACCAGAAAGGCTGGCGGCTACTAGCTGCCGTGCCGCAGCACACCGACTCTTGTTCTGACTTGCAGCGTGCAAAGCAATAAAACAACAAGGAAAAGCCGCGCTGGTGCCTTCTCTAGCGGCTCGCCATGCGACGCGGTGCCACGTCTGGCGCCGACTCTCCCCTGGCTAATCACCTGGCAGGCTGACAGGCTTGTTGTCATAGGGCCACCACAGGCCCCCGAGAGCCCTGGGCCGTTAGCGCATTTAGAGGCACACCCGCTAGCTTGGGCCCTGCAGAATGCAAGCTCAGGCCCCTTTGGACGGCACTACTGTACCTCTGAGCAGCTGGATACGGGCTTCTGCTGCTTGGTGCTTGGCCTGGCCCCGTTTTATTTTGGGAGCAGCCAGCAAAAAGTCTGACTTTGCTTGGCCAAACCCACCCCACACACACACACTCTCTCTCTCTCTCACACACACACACTCCCTTTTGCACCCCCATCCACCGCGTGCATCCGCCAAACGAAACAGCCAGAGAAGCCCAGGATGGGATTGTCAGGGAAGCCTTGCCTGGGCAAAGGGACTGTCCCGGCCGAAAGTAGCCAGGGACCAACGCGCTGACGCTGGGTCCAGTGCGCGACAAGTATCGTTGCCACTTTTTGCTCGTCTGCCTTTTTGGGTTGCTGCTGCTCTCCACTCCCTTCTTGTCGTCCGCGCTCGTGTTGAGCCAACCATCACGTACAGGTCTCCCTTGGCTGACAGTCAGGTGCAGTAGTTCCCTTGGCTGACGGCGTCACTGGGCCTCGAGACCTGCTGGCCTGCAGCCGTCCGTCTCCACGTGTTGGTGCGGCTGCTTGCTTGGTGTCCTTGTCGTGCGCTGCGGTGCTCACCACGTCTTGCTTCGACGTGTGTGACTGTGCAGCCTGCTGGGACGGTGGACTGTGGACTGTGGACTGTGGACTGCGAGCTGTGGCCCTATGGATCTTGGCCCTTGGCACTAAGACGCCGCTTGGTTCGTCTTGCTCGGCTATCGTGGTCTGTTTTTGGCTTCGCTTTCGGCCCAGCAGCTGCTCTCAGCTCGGCTCCAGAAGGGGGCCCAGCTCATCTCCCTTGATCTCCACGAGCCTGGCCCTGCCGGGCGGTGGCCAGCTCCAGCATTGTGCGTGCTGCGGTGCTGCTCTGCTCGCCCTTGCACCCCGTCATGTCCACGCCGGGCTGGGGACTGCGAGGACCAAGAAGAACAGGAAACAAGACGGCTTGCTCAACACGTACGAGGGCAGATTGCTGCTTGTTTGGGCCAGTTTCTGCCATGTTGTCCTGCAGTACCACCATGTCGAGCCGGCACACAGGGCTCTCTGGTTGCATCATCACTTTGCGCGCGCGCGCGTGTGTGTGTGTTTCTGTGTGTCCTCCCTCAGCTTCTCGGGAATATCTACAACATATTCGATACAACATGCCTATACTTGTTCCATGGCCTTTGCGGGGTGGACCTCGACTGAGCAGCTGCTGGGATGTGGTGCCGGGCTATCCGTCCTGACACAACCATGGCTGCTGGCTCTGTCATCGCCGTGGATGTACACACATGCGGCTACCTTTTCTCTCTCTCTCTCTCTCTCTCGCGGGCGCGGGCGCGCGCGTTTTGGTTCCGCTGGTCGTCGTGTCGTTGACCTGCATGCTGGGCTTGCTGCAAGGCTGTCTTGCCTTGTTGCTTGCCCTGCCACACACACAGACACAGACCATCCCCAGTTCTTTTTCTTCCTTAGTGCCGGCTGCTCGCCCGCCCCACTTTGACGATTAATTGCCCTTGGAGGACAGCAACCATGTACTTTGCCATACTGTACATGGCGGTTTTCCTTTTTGCTCGTTCGTTTCGTATTTGCGCTGCAGCTCCCGGAGACATCTGGGCGCTATCGCGTGACGGAGACACTGGGCCCTCGCCTCCCCTCCTCAAGGGCGTCGAATAGTCTAGTCCGTCCTTCTCGACTAGGCCCCTCCAGCCGCGGCGAACAGATCTGGAGCCAGTGTAAGACGAGTGTCTTTGGCTCCCTAACCCAGCCAGCCTCATCCTTCACTCTTAAAACCACCTCCCAGCTGGGGTGGAGGGAACAATGCCAAAAGTCTGTGTGCTGCTGACTGCCAAAAAGGGGGCCTTTTCGTGACCCTGTGAGCCACCTTAAAATCCCGTCATCCGCAATCTCTTTTTTTTCTTTGATCGCAACCTCTTTTGTCTTTGGTTTCCATGTTCCCCATCCAACTACGGTCGTCCTAGGGCAGACCTCACCTCTCTCGTTATACCCCTAAAACAGGACAAACCCAAAGCTTTTCACCCCAAACCCTCCTACCCTCGTTCCATCAGGTCAGCCTGCCACTCGTTCCGGGTGCTGACCCTCTCCGATTTTTCGTTGTAATAATATCTTGAACCCTCCTCCGCCCTGGGGGTTTTCGATTTCTCTCTTGTCCTCTCTACTACTGCTTGGTTGTTTCTTTTTATCTATTTAATTGGAAAAAGATGAAGTTCTTTTCCACAGCGCTTCTGGCGCTGCAGGCGAGCGCTGCTGCCGCCGCCATTACCGTGTCAAACACGATTCTGGTGTTTGCTCGCGACTCGGCCTCTGCCACAGTAGCCACCCTGGGTCTGCAGGGCTACGGTATCCCATACCATACGGTTATTGTGCCACAGTCTGGCGTGGCTCTGCCTACGCTCAACTCGTCGACGACCGCCGGAAACTATGGAGGTATCCTGATCTTGAGTGAGGTCTCGTACCAATACTCGACCGGATTCCTCAGCGCCCTGACCACTGCCCAAATGAACACCCTCTATGCCTACCAAGTCGCTTTTGGTGTGCGCATGGTTCGTCTGGATGTCTTCCCTTCGACTGACCTTGGTAAGTTTTTTTATTTATTCTGATATCTACCATCAAAAAGTCGGCAATACATGCATACATATATATATACATACACACACACTAACACGATACACACAACAGGTGTCACCACTGCCATCTCTGGCACCGGATGCTGTGACACTGGCGTCGAGCAGTACATCAGAATAAACGACTCGTCTGCCTTCCCCACGGCTAACCTCAAGATGTAAGTTTCACTTTGGAAATTCTCTCTCTCTCCCTCTCCCCCCCAAAAAAGAAAGAGTATGACCTGACCAGTATTTTTAGTGGTGTCAATGCAAGCACTGCTGGTCTTTACCACTACCCTGCGGTGATTACCAACTCGAGCATTGCCACGCCTTTTGCCAGCTTCGATGCTGCCGCTTCCTTCACCACCAACACCACTGCTGCTGTCATCAACAACATTGGCGGCCGCCAGCAAATGGTTTGGTTCATCAGCTGGGCCACCGACTGGTCCCAGACATCCAACTACCTGCAGCACGCCTACATCCACTGGATGACCCGTGGTCTCTTTGTTGGAAAGCGCAAGGTCTACCTCAACACCCAGGTCGATGACATGCACTTGTCCACCGACATGTACTACCCGACCGGCAACACCTTCCGCATCCGCCCTTCGGATCTGAACTACCTGGCTGCTTGGCAGACCAACATCAACAGCCGTCTGCCTGCCGGTTCCAACTACTTTGTCGAGATTGGCCACAACGGCAACGGAGACATTGACAACGCTACCGACACTGTTTCCGACGGTACTTGCAATCCTGCCTCTGCTGTCGACTACACGTCGCCTCCCGACACGGCCCTCGAGTTCTTCAAGCCCAAGGGCACCGGTACGGACTTGTGGCCCGAGACCTGGATCAGCTACAACTGGAGTTTGAGCTGTGCCCTGGTCGACGACGTTGCCACCTGGTTCAACACCAACCCCAACGTCTTCGCGGCTATTTCGCACACCTTTTCCCACGAAGAGCTCAACAACGCCACCTACCACGATGCTAGCCGTGAGATCTTCTTCAACATTGCCTGGTTGAAGCAGATTGGTCTCTGGACCTCGAACAAATTCTCTGCCTCTGGTATCATCCCCCCTGCCATCACTGGTCTCCACAACCCCGATGCTCTCCAGGCCTGGTGGGACAATGGCATTCGCTACGTCGTGGGTGACAACACCCGCCCCGTTCTCCGCAACCAGAACAACACCTTCTACCCTCTGATCACCACCACCGCCGGCAACGGATTCGACGGCATCGTCATTATCCCCCGGTGGGCCACCACCATGTACTACAACTGTGACACTTCCGAGTGCACGACCAAGGAGTGGATCGATACCTCTGGCGGCTCCGGTACCTTTGTCAACCTGCTCATCGACGCCAAGACAACCAACTCGCGCTACCTGCTCGGTCTCCACCCCGACCCGTACATGTTCCACCAGGCCAACCTCCGCAGCGGCGACGTCGACACCTGGACCGTCGGTTCCGTGACTGGTCCTCTGTCCCTGATCCAGATCTGGGTCGAGACCGTCACCCAGGAAGTCCAGCGTCTGACCAACTGGCCCATCTTCTCCATGAAGCACGACGACATTGGTGTCTATTTTGTCAACAAGATGACTCTTGAGTATGTGATGCCTTGCTCCCTCTTTTTCTGATTCCCATTTTTATATGAGAGAAAACCAAAACAACAATGCTAACATGAAACTCTTTTAGCGCTTGCAACCCCAACCTCGTCTACAACTACTCGGACGACGGCAAGACCATCACCTCGGTGACGGTTACGGCCAACTCCAACACCTGTTCTGTCCCTGTTCCCGTCACCTTCCCAGGCACTGCCACGCCCTCGGTCAGCGGCGGCACCACGGACAAGAACGGCACGGAGCCTCTGATTTACTACACGCCCATGACGGGCAGCGCTGTCACCTACACGCTGGGTGCCGCCGTTACCGTCTAATCTCCCCCACCTACCACACCCCAAAAAAATTAGCCTAATTCTTATTGGTTTTTATTTTTTTTTCTATGATGATTTGGGGGTCTTTCTATTCCTCCAATTTTCTTTTTTTTGGTGAGATCCGATCTCGAGTGGATTGGATCCAATGGATGGGATACATGAAGCATGTAGTTATTTCTTTGGGAATGGTTTTTATTAGAGTTCCTTTTTGAATCTTTGATCATGTGAAAAACTGTGCGATGGGAATGGATCGGAGCATGGTGAGGGAAAGCGCCCAGTGCGGTGGCGGTGTGTTGTAGTGTTGTGCTTTTGTGTGATCTGGTTTGTCTTTTTTTGTTGAAAAGGGACAGATAACAGTTAACCAAGCACCTCAACAACAAGCAAGCAGCATACCAAATCATTCCCAGAACAAAATTTTTGAATTATTATCCAAACTCTCAACAAATGGGCCACACGAGCGATTCTTCAAGCTGGCATTATACACGGTTGACACTGGCCTCGGTGTGGTACATGCTTGGTCGTGACTCGGTTTGTGTTTCCTGATGTAGAATCTCTTTTTGTCATTCGAGTTTTGGGTTCATGGTCTATGGAGCAATAACCCAGATCAAGTGTTGAACCTGGGCAGGACTGGATGCTCCTGTGTGTCTTGTTGTTTTACTCGGGGCTCTCAACCCCAAGGACGGGCATATACCAAGTTCGCACACGGCTCTTCTGTACTACTATACAAGTACCGCAGTACCTGTTTATGTCCGAATCAGTACAAAGTTACGAACAAGCAACCTAGTGTAGTTGGTAGCCAAGAGAAGAGGGGGGATAGTCTATCACGTCCGTTATCGCAACCAATCCAGTCCAATCCATATATGCACGCATTCGAACTTAGTTTTCTTCCCTTTCTTTCTTTTCTCCACCACAGACCAACCCCTCGAGCGGGCAGAGCTGAGCTTATCTCTTCGCACCCTGGCCTAGACCAAAAGACCAGACAGGACCAGACAGAACCCAAGCACAGACAGAGAGAGAGAGAGAGAGAGAGAGAGAGAGAGGGGGGCTTCGCGCATCTGCTCCGATCGGTCTTAATCGTTGCGACTCGCGTGGAACTGCTGCGCGTGCCTGTGACATGGCATGGTTTGTGTAATGTATGATGTGTAATGTATAATGCTCCAGTGTCTTGTTGATATCTTGTGAGTTTGTGAGCTGAGAGTCCAAAACGCATACGACTTCTTCTTCTCCTTCTTCTTCTTCTTCTCCTTCTTCTCCTTCTTCTTCTCCTTCTTCTCCTTCTCCTTCGTCTTCTTCTGCTTCTGCTTCTGCTTCTGCCTCTTCTTCTTCTTCAATATCATCCCATCATTCGACAGACAGCACCACACGCCCGCAGGATGGCTGCTCCTCACCCACTAGACCCTCTCTCTGCCCAAGAGATCCAGTGCGCCATTACCGTCGTCAAGGAGCAGCACGGCCATGTCTGGTTCAACGTCGTCTCCCTGCACGAGCCTCGCAAGGCGCAGCTGAGCGCATGGCTCGCGTCTCCAGCCAAGGCTCCCAGGCCCGCACGAGTGGCCGATGTCGTCGTGATTGCGCCTGGCGGCGGCGTCTACGATGGTCTCGTCGACATGCAGAGCGCCAAGATCACGTCGTGGCACAAGGTGGACGGTGTCCAGCCGATTGTGCGTTCTGTTTCTTGCCTCCCTCCTCCGTCGATGCGACACATGGCGCACACTTGACACCATTCACTCCACGTACAGAGCCCTCTCGACCTGCTGACTGGACGCGGGTGTAGATCACCCTGGAGGAGCTCCAGCTGGTCGAGGAGGTGGCGCGCAAAGACCCCGGCGTCATGGAGCAGTGCCGCATCAGCGGCGTTCCGCCCGAGCACATGCACAGGATCTACTGCGACCCGTGGACGATCGGCTACGACGAGCGCCACGGGTCGCAGGTGCGCCTCCAGCAGGCCCTCATGTACTACCGGCCACACCCAGACGCCTTGCAGTACCAGTACCCGCTCGACTTTTGCCCCATCTACGACGCGGACAAGAAGGCCATTGTCGCCATCGACATCCCCGCGGTGCGCCGGCCGCTCTCGACGGCGCCGCCCATCCACTACACGCCCGGCTACGTCGCCGCGCGCGAGGGCGGCTACCGCGCCGACCTCAAGCCCATCCACATCACGCAGCCCGAGGGCGTGTCGTTTGCGCTCGACGGCCGCGAGCTCGCGTGGCAGGCGTGGCAGCTGCACATTGGCTTCAACTACCGCGAGGGCATCGTGCTCAACAACATCTCCTTCAACGACAAGGGCACCGTGCGGCCCGTCCTGTACCGCCTGTCGCTGGCCGAGATGGTCGTGCCCTACGGCAACCCGGAGCACCCGCACCAGCGCAAGCACGCCTTTGACCTGGGCGAGTACGGCGCCGGCTACATGACCAACTCGCTCGCCCTCGGCTGCGACTGCAAGGGCCGCGTCCACTACCTCGACGCCGACTTTCCCACGCGCGCCGGCGGCCTGCGCACCATCAAGAACGCCGTGTGCATCCACGAGGAGGACGCCGGCATCCTCTTCAAGCACACCGACTTCCGCGACGACTCGGTGCTCGTCACGCGCGCCCGCAAGCTGGTCATCCAGCACGTCTTCACCGCGGCCAACTACGAGTACGCCGTGCAGTGGGTGCTGCACCAGGACGGCACCATCCAGCTCGACATCAAGCTGACCGGCATCCTCAACACGTACGCCATGAACCCGCGCGAGCACACGCACGGCTGGGGCACCGAGGTCTACCCGCGCGTCAACGCCCACAACCACCAGCACCTGTTTTGCCTGCGCGTCGACGCCAACGTCGACGGCCCCAACAACACCGTCTACATGAGCGACGCCGTGCCCGCCGACGCCCCGGTCGGCAGTGCCGACAACTACTACGGCAACGCCTTTTACGCCAAGCGAACCAAGCTGGCCACCGCCGGCCAGGCCAGCACCGACTACAACGGCGCCACCTCGCGCACCTGGGACATTTGCAACGACAGCAAGCTGCACCCCTACAGCGGCAAGCCTGCGTCGTACAAGCTCGTCAGCAGAGACGTCGCTGGTCTGCTGCCCAAGGAGGGATCTCTGGTGTGGAAGCGCGCCGGATTTGCCCGACACGCCGTGCATGTGACCAAGTGTGAGTTTTTTTGGGGGTCTTTCTTCTTCTTTCTTGTCTTCTTCCTCTTCTTCCTCTTCTTCCTCTTCTTCCTCTTCTTCCTCTTCTTCCTCTTCTTCTTTCTTCTAACAAAAACAAATTCCCATCATCCAGACGCCGACGACCAGCTCTGGCCCGCGGGCCGCCACGTGCCCCAGACCTCTGGCGAGCCCTCTCAGGGCCTCCCCGAGTGGATTGGCGACGGCAGCGCATCCGTCGATAACACGGACATTGTGCTCTGGCACACCTTTGGCCTCACCCACTTCCCCGCCCCCGAGGACTTCCCCATCATGCCTGCTGAGCCCATGACGCTGCTGCTGCGCCCGCGCCACTTCTTCCTCAACAACCCTGTCCTGAACGTGCCGCCCAGCTATGTCTCGACGCCCTCGCAGGTTGCCGCCAAGAAGGAGGCTGTTGTGGATGCTACGGACAAGATGAGCAAGCTGGCCTTTTGACCGAGTGAGAGGCGTCAAGTCGGCTTTGTTGTAGTAGATTGTAAGTAAGTGAAGTGAAGTGAAAAGGCAAAGGGAAAGAAGAGATCCAAAAGGAAGCAAGTAGTGAATTGGCCGCGGTTGAGAACTGGGAAAGCCGAATCGGTCGGTGTGTGTGTGTGTGTGTGTGTGTGTGTGTGTGGCTATGATTGTCAAAGTTCTCCTGTACGTATCCAGAGCAAACCCACCACATAACCACACACGACACCTGGTCCAGTCGTGAAATCGTCCGTCCATCCATCCATCCATCCATCCATCCATTCATCTACGTAACGATGCCTCAACACGGCAGGTCGCATCAGACCACGCCCCGATGGGGCATCGCACAGCGAGGGCATGGATCGCTCCGCTGCGTCTATTGATATCCAACATAACCTTAAAATCGAGCAACTCAAAAAACAAAATCGACAAAGCCAAGCCAAGCCACGCCAAGCCAAGCCACGCCAAGCCAAGCGCAACCGGGTCTGAGATCTCGGGATTGGAACAATTCGCTTGATGCCGTGGTCCAAGTCGAAGCAGAATGCAGGTGGCGAGGGTCAAAAGAAGAAGTGAGGTTACAGTGCAGCTCTAGATACACTGCGACGTCTCGTGACCATTGAACTGCACGGCACTGCCTCTCTGTGAGTCGGCTAGACTTGGGGAAACGGAGGTGTGATGGTATCAAGTGGGATGTGTGCAGATTCGCTGCCATTGCTTGAACTCTTGAGCTTCGAGATGAACATCTTGGAACGTATCGCGAGCCAGTCATTGGTCATTTGTTTTCCGGTTCTGCGTATGAGTAACGTTTTCTTTCGGGATCAATCTAACCTATTTGCTTGCTCCAAGATATGACAAAGTGTTGTTAGTCAAGAGCGATGATTAGTTTGAAAGCCGTGGCATTCGCTCCATCAAGGCTGCTGGACCAGCTTCTGCAACTTTGAGAACAGTAAAGCTATACAGGTTAAGCATAACATTTGTGCAATTGATTGATTGATGGATGGATGGATTCTCACAACGGGGCGACAGCACTTGCAAAGTCAAGAATACGGCGCCAAGTACAATTCTGGATTCCCTCACATCACAACCTCGATATCAACGGCACCAGAGGGAACAGAAACCCTCCAAGTATCCATGAAACGTTGGCTCAAGACGAGCCGCTTTGTGCAAGAGGCGTCAAATGGCTCGGTGGATTTTGGACAGACTCCGACATTCTCTACATACACGAATGGCCGCGTGATAGCGTCTGGATTCTCTTGTGCTTAGACTGCCTCTCCTAGCCACAACATCACCAGTTTTCCCCCCAATCTAGTTGTGTTTACATGTACATCCTACAACTCTAGGTTGATAAAAGACTTGTCCTTGTTTTTTTTTGTTTTTTTTGGCTTGTTTTTTTGTTTCGGCGTGGAATGGAACATTCATTTCAAACAAACGACGACGACAGTCCTCGATATCTCAATCTGACTCTGACGCCAGGAACCAAACTGTATTCAACACTCTACACCTCCTCTTTCTTTATTGGAGTGGCTAACCAAGCAAACAGAACTATTCCCCGATACAAACCTTATAACGGAGCCTCAACAATTCCAAATGGCGAATCTCAACGCCAAGAACCAACACATGCAGAAGAGAGCCGACGAGATGATGTCCACATTGGGAAGCTGGCTATTTTCGATTCCACACAAAGGTGATTGATTTCTGAAACTCGACTCGCTCGTATCACCTTCTAGAAGAACGCCTCGAAACCGCCAATCCCCCAGACAGCACATAACAAGTCTGGCGTGACAGGTGGTATACGCGCGCCAAAACCAAAAAAAAAAGCAAGCACAAGCGCCGCGCGAGACGCCATGGCCTAGGCATCCTCCAACAAAAGCCCTCATCCACGCCACACCACATCACACCAGGAGAAGAAAAGAATCGGACTTGAGCAGAGCAAATACGGGCTGGAATCCGTCTCATGTAAGCCAAGACTTCTTGGCCAAGCCTCGAGGCCCAAATCGCCTCGCTGAAAAAAGAAGGTAAACTGTGCTCTGCGAAGCCTCCCTCTGATCAACCCGTCTGGAACGGGTGGAGCGGTTGACTGTAAGGAAGCAAGAGGAGAAACCGTATTTTTTTTCTTCTTCTTCTAACGATAGCCTCAACACCATGCTGGAGGGGACGTGCTGCAAGGGCGGTCAGTGTGCGCTCAAGGGGTTGCGAGCTGGCTTGGCTTGTGCTTGGCGTCCATCTCAAGAGGAAGGTCAGGCAGAATCATGGAGTCATCTGTTTGTTGATGCTTCCACGTCGAAGCTCGTCCGTCTCCCAAGGCGGTTTGGAGTGGCAAACTGTGGATGTAGCGCTGGAGTCGCAGCCTCGTGAACCAAGCCACGAGAAAGCGGAGCATCTGTACGGCAGTGTGTGTGTGTGTGTTGTATGTGTGTGTGTGTGTGTGTGAGAGAGAGAGGGTGAGAGTGAGAGAGAGACAGAGAGAGAGTCAGACAGAGAGACAAAGAGAGAGTATACACCCTCGCAAGCTGTTCCAAGAGGCACAAGAAAAAGATGCAGATGCCCATCTATAAAAGACGACGGTGTCCCGCCCCGAGATTCGACCTCACTTGTTGACTCTTCAGGCTCGCCTCTAGCAATCACTACTCCATCCATTCTCTCAAGTTTCCATTTGCCAAAAAACCTGCCAACAGCCGCGGGAAGAAAAGAAGGAAGAACCAAAAAAATGAAGTACTCTGCCGCTCTCGCTGCTCTCGCCAGCGTGGTTGCCGCTGTCCCCAGCGGAGTCATTGACATTGGCGATGGCGTCAAGCTGGTGCCCCGCGAGCCACGCGCCCACGCCCGTGTCGAGCGTCTCCGCGAGTACCGCCGCAGCCTGATGCAAGACGTGGAGCATGTCGGTGGCCAGAACGTCAGCGACGTGTCGTACGACAGCAACTGGGCTGGCGCCGTCAAGATCGGCACTGGCCTGAACGATGTCACCGGCACGATTGTGAGTCGCTTCTTTGGTTTCTCTGGTTTCTTTTGCGATTCTTCGACCGTGGTCATCATCATGATCATCATCATGATCATCACCATCAGCTCATGGGGTTTGTCATGGGGTTTGTGTGGGGGTGACTGCAGCCCAAACGGATGCTAACCACAACCACGACCGCGACACCCACAAAACAGGTCGTCCCTACGCCCTCCGTTCCCAGCGGTGGCAGTGCCCTGACCAAGTACGCGGCCTCGGCGTGGGTGGGCATTGACGGTGACACTTGCACCTCTGCCATCCTCCAGACCGGCGTGGACTTTTACGCTGGCCGTGGCGGCGTCACCTTTGGTACGTTGACAGCGCCGTGTGGCCCGCATCTCAAGAACCGCTGCTAACACCTAGTTTTTATCCAAATTAGACGCATGGTACGAGTGGTATCGTTTGTGATCCCCCAGATTCATTTAATTGTCATCCCCCGATCCATTTTATCGTCTTCCCCCAGGTCCCTGTTGTTGTCTTTTGTTGTGGTCGAGAAAGCAGAGTTGAGCTGGAAGAACGAAGGAGGGAAAAGCTAACCAGATCGTCATCATCCTCATCGTCACAGCCGACTACGCCTACAACTTTGCCGGCTTCTCCGTCTCCGCCGGTGACACCATTGTCATGACTGCCTCGGCGGCCTCGACCAAGGCCGGCACCGTGACGCTCGAGAACTCGGTTCGTGCTCCTCGTCCTCGTTCTCGTCCTCCTCGTCTTCCTCACGCTTCCGTCGAGCAACAAACACGTTGCAGACGCGCGAGGACTTCCACAAAAGGGGCAGCAGCAGCTCACTGACCAAACGCCGCAACAGACCACCGGAAAGAAGGTCACGCAGTCCTTCTCGGCCGAGACGGACCCGCTCTGCGAGTACAACGCCGAGTGGATCGTCGAGGACTTTGAGTCTGGCAGCAGCCTCGTCGCGTTTGCCGACTTCGACACCGTCACCTTCACCGACTGCTCGCCGTCCGTGTCGGGCAGCACCATTGTCGACATCCGCCAGAGCCGCGAGATCCTGACGAGCTGCGCGACCAGCGGCACCACCCAGGTTACGTGCGAGTACGTCGGCTAAAGCGCGCACCTGGGCGCATGATCTTGTGGTCCGGATGTGGGTCCGCGTGCCCATGGCGAAAGCAGGAGAACGAAGAAACATGCAACGAAAGCAAACGAGGGCTTGCGAACAAGGGAGGAGGAGACTGGGTGGTGTGGAGATTTGCGGTTGAAATCTCAATGGGAAAGCTTGGAGATGTACACTGCATTCACTCGCTGTCTGCCAATCCTCGACGTCTCTGGCACGAGCATGGCAGCCACTTTTACATTCTTGTCAGCCTGTATATACTTGAGCCGCATATATTTCTGCGTGGTTGGTACCACATTTAACAAATCGCCCCCTGGCTGACCAGCCGTTGTTCTGGATACATGTGTGCCTTTGTTGACTCGAGAAGCTGCCTCTCCGCGATTTGGCTGGTGTAGATCCCCATAGGGCAACGTTATCGGCTCTGTTGCGTATGTGTATATAGGACTTTGAGCAAATGGTCAATAGAAGCCAGTCTTTGGGCCAACCGCTTACAAGAACTTGTTGGCCTTGCCCAGGATGTTCGCCAGCGGGCCTTTCAGCGGTGCTGGAGCCTTGTCCACAATCTTGCCAATCGTGTTGCCAAAACCACCAGTACCGCTCGCACCACCCGGTCCAATGCCTGGGTAACTGCCTTGATAGGAGCAGCACACTGGCTGAGAGTTGGCCGCAAAGCATTCCGGCCCCAGGTTGAGAACACGCGCCTTGCGGTTCGCCCACCCTTCGTTCTCCCGCTCGGTGGCGTGGTAGACACAGTAGATGCGCCCGTCATTGTGCGGACTCGGCAGGAAACTTGCATGGCCCGGCCCAAACGGCCCTCCCTGCTGGCGATTGCTGATCAACAGCGGCGCCTGTCGCTTGACCCAGCTCTCGGGCCGCAGGGGGTCGTGGCCGACGAGAGCGAGCAGCGCCAGCTTGTAGTCGCTCGTCCAGCTGCCGTCAGCCGAGTAGACGATGCCGCGGAAGCCCTGGAAGTCGACCCAGGTCGGCCCTTCGTTGACGCCGCGCTGCCCATTGTCGGGCCGTTCCCAGGGCAGCTCGGCCCTGGAGATGCACACGAGGGTGTCGGCAATGGCCTGTTCGGGGGAGTGCATCTTGATGAGGAAGAGGTCCTGCTGTCGGTCCGAGTGGTCGCCCAGGGGCCAGCCGGACCAGCAGCAGTAGAGGTCGTGGCCGTTGGGCGAGAAGACGGTGGCGTCAATGGACCAGTGGTCGGGCATGCCCTGCAGCGGGCCGAGGAACTCCCATCCGCTGGCGTCCATGGGATCCTCCAGCGCGGAGCGGAGGAGGGTGGTGCGGTGGCCTGGGTTGCCCACGCCGGGAGGCGCGCCGCATGTGTAGATGTACCATTTGCCCTGCAGGTAGTCTATTGTCTTGTCAGGTCAGAGACGGAGCCACATCGAGACGGAAGCAAGCGCCGAACGTGGCCACTGCAGGGACAAACTGACGCAGCTCAGGAGCCCAGATGGCAGCAGACCAGGGCGTGTCTGGAGCAGGGTGCCAGACGACGCTCTTTTGACAGTTGCGAAAGTCCTCGAGGTGAGGAGAGCACCATATCTCGACGCGGTCGGCCAGCGTGAAGGTGAAATAGAAGTGGCCGCGGGCAGCAATGATCCATGGATCAGGCGTGTCGACGCCGCATATGATCTGGTTCGACATGGCGCTGCAACTTCGTTCGTTCGTGTGGTGGTGAGGCCAGATTTGCTGGTGTTGTCGGGAGACGAGCGCCCTTCTCCTGCCCGCCAGCCCCGCGTGTTTCGAGACGGGGGCCCAAGAAATGCTCCAGCCGATGCACTGCCACGGCCACAGACGCGCATGACCCCTTTCCGAGCCACTAAAGCTTGGAACAGACCCATGGTTGTCAGTCTTGGCTTGCCAAACGATCCACGGCCTTGGGATACTTCAGGCGGATCCTGGCCAAGGCACTGCTGTAGCTGCTGCTGCTGCTGCTGCTGACAGACAAGTGTTCGCCATTGTCGATGTCAGCGTTGTCTACTCGTGCTGGGCTGTCTCCTGGTCTCGAAGCTGTCCGTGCTGTCTTTGGTGTTGAGTTGGTGTTTCTCTGACAAGCCAACATGTGACTGGGCCGTTGGACGGAGTGCAAGTACTAAGTATAAGTACAAGCGGGGGTGGGGGACGGCTGAAAGCGCAGGGTTCGGGTCAAGTGGAAGATCAGCAGGTCCCCAAGTACAAAAGTACCAAAGTATCAAAGTGCCAAAGTACCCCGTGCCGTGCCGTGCCGCCCCGCAACGCTTAGTCACCACTCGCCAGCCCTGAGCCCCACCAAGCCAGCACCCTTCAAATGCGCCTCGAGCAATTTGAATTTTCTCGTCTCACCACCTTTTCCTCTTCTTCTTCACACAACCACGATTGCGCTCGCTGCTCAATCCACCACCCGCCCAACGAACGCGCTCAGGTAAGCTTCCAGCACTTGCTTTCCACTTGATTCTCTGCAAATTGATGAAACAACCTTCCATTAAGAACGGCCAACTGAAAGTCAAACCCATGTTGATCCAACTTACATCAAGCTCAACAGTCTGAATTTTGCACACAACTCCTAGCATTTTCTCCCTGCGCAACGCGCGCTAGCCTTATTGAAGCTGGACATCCAGGCTAACATCCAGATCAGGACAGCTATCTACCGAGAAGGGAACCGCTTTTGTAGCCGGTCTCGATCGAGACCCAAATCAGTTCAGAATGCAATGCAATCCAATCAATCAATCTTGTCAAACCAGACCAGTCCTTCCACAGTGTCCTCCTTGCCCGGGGAAACAGCCAGCCACGTGATACCCATCCTAGCCACGCGTCCGTCAGGTCCGATCTCGAACTGCGCGGGCGCGTACTCTTGCGTCGGTCCCTGCGGACTGCCCAAGTAGTACTGGTACATCATCCAGTACTCGCCTGACACGTGCTCAAACAGGTTCATGCTGGGCCACGTTGCGTCTGCCCTGATTGCTGCGAGCGTGATGTTGTCGCGCAGGATGTGCTTCTTGTCCATGTCGCCCGCGAGCTGCACCGTGAAGTTGAGATAGCCTGGGTGGAAGTAGGTGCCCGAGTATGCTTCGACGGGCAATGCCATGGGAAGCGGGCTTGCCGGCCGGTCGGGGTAGTACTTGGCAATGCTCTGGTTCATGCCAGCCTCTGCCTTCTCGTAGTAGTGTTGGAACCTGTCGGACGAGTTAGCAACTGCTGCTCTCGACAAGTCAAGGATGAACGCGTCGAGGGCCAAGGAACAACAACAACAACAACAACCGAAACTGACCCAGTAGTCCAGTCTCGTCGTTGATCCAAAGGCACGCCCAAGCGATCATCCACCATGTCCCACATGAGCGCCAGCTCCAGCGCGTT
>KZ678681.1:0-27233 GCA_003019895.1 Coniella lustricola
TGGTTAATGATGCAAATCTACTTATTGTTGGGAGGGAACGGAAAGAATAACTGCTGTTATGCACACTTGCGGTGCCTGATAACAAAAAAAAAAGGGGGGAAGGGGGTCTTACCTTTTCACAGAGAGCCTGCGTCCACGACTGGGCATTCTCGGACTCTAAATCAACACCAACTGGCGTGCCAACATCAAGCTCACCAAAAACGACAATTCTCAAACCTCCAGATACGCTGCCATCGCTGGCATCGTTGGCCTCGTTGTAATCGCTGAGAGGCGACCACGATATCGGTATCGAGTTTAGGGCGTTTTGGGTGACTCGCTGCGGCAAGAGCTTGACGAAAACAAAAAGACCAAATATCACAGCTGCCAGGTTGAGCAGTATGCGCGGACCTCCTCTGACGCCTTTGTTGAAGAAGAAGCCCATCAGCGACTGGAAGCATGCGCTGCTCCGGGCGCTCTGCACGAGGCTAGACATGGCGGCTTTCGGTTGTGGTTTGCACAATCGATGCTGAGTGGACAGCAAATCACAAATAAAGCAGCAGTGTGACGCAGGCGGTGCGCGCAATCGCGCCGGGCCGTTGACGAGCGCTGTCCGGGTCCTTGCCGAAGCGGCCGTGAAGCAGTTCTGTACTGTACTACCAATTATGAAGCGAACGGGTTGCTGAAAGGGTGCGCCGGTGCGGTGGGCTCGGGACGGCTGCCAAGGGCTTGGCGGGCGTGACGTGCGTGTCTACTGCAACCGCTGCTGGGAGCTGATTTGTGCGACGGATCGGGCTGGCACTTCTCTAAATGTTGAAAAACCGAGAACGGGACCGGTCGTCGTCGGGTGGTGGATGTCGGGTCTGGAGGTGGAAGTGACTTGGTCGCGTGAGACGGCGGAGCAAGAAGTCGAAAGAGAGAGTAAGCAGGCAAGACTGCGAGCACAAAGGAGAAAGCTTTTTTTCCGAATTGGCCCCTCTGGCTTTGCCTGCAGAGAGAACGAGTCGAGCCGAGCAGTCGAGAGGCGGCGCAGCGAGAAGGAAGAAGCGCAATGCAGCGTTGCTGTACATAAGACTGTAGCGGGGCCGCGCAACTTGACAAGTGACTTGCAAAAGTAGCAGCAATGGTCACGAAGACCCAGCTTGGAATCCAGCCGTGGCACCCTGGAGGGACGACTTGACACTGGGAGCGGTTTGACTGACTGCGGGTGGGCGCCCAAGGCGTCGTCACCGGGTGGAGACTGTCGACGCCATCCAAGCACGCTTTGAGTGGCTTGAGTGGCCGAGAACGCGACATCCCTGGGACTCAGGGCCTGGCTGCAGGCCTCGCTCCAGGCTGGCTCAGGGGCTGGAGGGGCTGGCTGCGACGGCTGCGACGGCTGCGACGAGCCAGGGACAGGCTGATGCCGGCGCAGCACTGCCAGCGGGGTGGGTCGTGTCCATGCATCTCGCCATTCAACCTGGGCATTGTATGCTTTTTTTGGCTATTGATTGATCTCACTTCCCCATGGGTGTCTCTTGTTGCCACTCTCTGCCCAAGTACCTGGTGTGTACGCATGTCGCGTGACCCAATTCTGTCGTTTTTGGTACGCGGCAAGCCAGACATATTGACAACGGCGACGGCAGGCTCGACGGCGCCGGCGATCAAGCACGAGTTCTGTCAGGTCGAGTACATATCGTGAGTGCCAGCATACGCAATGCAGATACGGCGAGTGGGCGCAGGGACTTATTCTTGTGATGCCAGGCCGGCGACAGGGTAAAAACGAGGCATTATCGTGGAGATGGCCAAGTTACTGCCTTGGAGGTGGGATGGGAAAATGTGGCACTAGGACACACACTGTACCTGCCGAGCTCTAGAAGTACCAAATCCCGCGGTCAGGGCAATCGTAAACAAGAAAGGCACCGACCGGGTATTGGCACGTGAGACGGCACCTTCCCAGGCTGCTCCAGGCTCCAGGTACCCAAGTATCTGAACTGATGAAGCATTCCGGGGAGGAGCCAAGTACATCGTCACATGTCGCCTTTCTTTCCCAATCAATGATTGTTTTCCAGCCACTGAGATTCGAGGTACCTGGATACGTAGCAGATGTGGAACTTGCCGCTCCGAGAATATCAAGGCTTTCCATCCGCATCAACATTCCAACGACGCCGGCAACGATACTCAAGACCACCGACAAAACACCAGAACTCGACAAACCACACAACACGATTGGCCAGGGCAGTCGTCCACTCCATGAGCCTCGGATGGCCACTCAGCACCCCCACATCCCGTACTCAGCTCTCCAGCCACGACCCCAGCAACCCAAAGGTCGCCAGCACCGCAAACAGCGGGCCCTGCGGAAACCCAGGCCCGCCGAATTCGGGATCCAGCCCGTCAGCGCCGGGGAACAAGATCGCTGCGAGGCCCGCTAGCCAGTACACGCTGCCCGTGAACGCCGCCATCTTGAGCGAGTCGCGCGCCACCGCCGGCACCGTCCGCGACATCAGCAGCGGCCTCCAGGTCAGGAAGAGCGTTGCTGCACCGAGTGCTGTGCTCAGGGTGATGGTTTGGCCGCAGTGGAACCTGGTTGTGGTGAGTTTCGTCTTGCTTGATGGAACCCTTGCTTGGAAAAGTGTGCAGGTACGCAGGCAGGTTGTGTCCTCCTCTGCGTCAAGAGAGGTGATGTGGCCTGACAGGACTTGACTTTGACCGCATCAACTGCTTCAGTATTGATGACGAAAAACAGCTAGGACTCACTTTGCATGTGGCGGCCACCGCGGGTTGAAAATGTGCGACGTCGAGTTATAGTCCGCAAACCAGGCCCCGAGCAACAGACCCATCGCATCCACCGTTAACAGCAGTCGGCCCAGCATGATGGCTCGTGCAATGGCGGTCGTCAATATCGGTGTACGGTCGATTTTGTTCGTCTCGCTCTTTATCTCTCTCGGAGGTCTCGGGCACGCAGCTCTTCACCTCGTAGCTATTTGTCGACAAGACCAACAGTGTCAGAGGCAACTCCTAAGAAACCGTCTCAGCATTCAGTTGTTGCAGGCTGTTTGTTGTCTTGGTCTTTGCGTGCGTGTCTTGCTCAAAAGATCGAACCTCAGCCCGCGTTCCAGTGTCATCATCAATCCTTATATATCCATGGATATGTGTAAGCACCGCCACTATGTTACGCAAAGCTTAGCGTCTGGTATTTTAGCCCGCTAG
Source organism: Coniella lustricola (assembly GCA_003019895.1). Taxonomy (NCBI): domain Eukaryota; kingdom Fungi; phylum Ascomycota; class Sordariomycetes; order Diaporthales; family Schizoparmaceae; genus Coniella; species Coniella lustricola. The sequence goes on from KZ678681.1 coordinate 3,166, forward strand.
CCGTGCCTTGAGCCGCTCCTCTCCTCGGAACCGGGTACTAGTCATCCCAAGGGACTGTCCCGTGGCACACGGTCCCGGCGTAACGGGGATTATGTTGGCGAAGTCTACCGTCTTGCTCGGCATGCAAAGGAGAAATAGAACACTAGGCAATCGAGGGAATACAAATCATGCAGCCACAAATAAAGACAAATTAGCCACCCATCGACCCATCCAAAGTAAGAGCCAACACATCTAGAGCAATAGAGACATCGAGCCGGCCCATCATTAAGTACGTCGAGAATCATCACACAACATTCCAAACAAAAGCACTACACCGCACCACTTCAGATGGCTTCGGACAGCGTACAACGGTACCACGACAGCAGCAGTACACAAAGCAATGAGTATCAATCGCCCTCCCAAAAAGAGGACAACTTCAGTGTTTTCAACTTTTTCGTTCTATCAAGGGACGAAGAAGGGAGGAGGAGGTGCTAGAAGTCAGCTGGTGCAGGACAGCTGGAGTTCTCGAAGGAGAACAAACTGCCTAGCTGCTAGACTACCAGCAGATAGTACGTAGTGCGATCAGTCATCGACAGTCCCGCACTGGAAGAGTGGTCCGCCTTATCAGATCACCACGTCTCGTTGGCAAGATGTGTTGAGCAGGCCAACCCAAGCCCTGCACAAGCCAACATGCAATGTTCAGCAATCATCCCGAGAAAGGGAAGTGCAAGACTGCTTCCTGTTGTGCTATGCCATTCTCAGATAAATCCCACCCTGCATCTCCGTCCCTCGCGAGCAGCTGATCGATAGTTCCCATTGCATGTGTCTCAATCAATGAACGCCACCACCATAATAGTAGTGTTCCGTTAAGGGAAAATAAGACGCCAGGTAAAAGCGTTGCGCCCCCAAAGACCTACAACACCACCGCTGCCATTTATTCAACAACGAATTGTTGAACTTGTCCGCGAAATCTCGGGTAAGACCAAGGCTGAAAACAATTTCTCTCACAAAGAGGAAATGGTAAAAACAGGACAATAAAACAAACAGTAAAGCAGAATAGGCGCGGGGGTTTAGATGCGACAACCAAAAGCCAACTTTGTTGATGCCTCGATTAGTCTATTCAACGCAGTCGAGTACTGAATTGTCATAAAGAGTCCTTTCTTCATCTCGCTCCACTCGCAACGGGCTCCGCACAAACCACGGCCACGGAGGAAGTGCATCATTGGTAATTTACTCTTCTTCCGAAGAGCTGGCTTCGTCACTATCATCCTGGTGATGGCCGGACATGTTGCCGTCATTGTGCTCAACCGAGGGCAGCGGCTCTTGAGATCCGCTGCCGGGCCGCTTGTACGAATTCTTGAGCTCTCGCAGCTGCTCCAACTTGCGCTCCTGCTCTGCCTTGCCCATGGGCTTGTTCTTCTTGGGCTTGGCTGCCTTGGCTGCGTTGGAATTGTGAGCGGGGGCTGGCGCAGGATCGTACTTTTTGAGCTGATCCTTGTAAAACGGAAATGCTTTGACGACCAAGTCAAAGAGCTTGACAAGAGCGTCATCACTCAACTGGTCCATGTCTAGTTCGAGCTCGTCATCCTCGGTCTCCTAGGTTGATTCACTGGTCAGTGTATATACTCTTACGAACAAGTTGAAGCTCAGAAAATGAGTGAAAAAACATGCTCACCTTAAGGCCAGTATCTTTCTTGATAATGGCTATGGCCTTGTCAAGAGCCTGAGATTCGAGTCGAGCAATAGCCTCAGAAACAATTTCTTTCTCTTCCTCATTCAACTTCTTCTTGGCTGGCTTCTTGGATGCAGATCCGCCTCCAGACGACTTCTTGGGTGGAGCATGGCTGCCAGAGCTCTTTTTGGGAGCACTGCTGCCCACAACAGCTCCACCACTGCTGGCCTTCTTCTTGGAAGTCTTGGGTTGGGTTGTCTTTTTGTTTTCCAATGCCTTGTTGAGGGCCTGGCGTTTGTCCACCATTTGCGTCTGCAAGTAGCTGATGATGTTCTGGTGCATCTCAATATCATGCTTGTCAGGATTGTTGGAGTTGAGCTTCTTGTCAAGTTGCTCCCTCTCTTGCTTGTGCTTGTTGGAGAGTGCCTCAATAGCCCGCTGAAGTTCCTTGACATCAGACCCAGCAGCCTCCTCAGCCTCTGCCTCACTAGCCTCTTCATCCTCTGAGTCCTCATCCTTGACACCCCTCCGAGGGCTAGCTGCAGATGCAGGTGCTGGTGCAGGTTGTGCGTGCTTGGCCATCCAGCTGGACTTTTCCGACCACTTCTTTTCAAAGCTCTTTTCCAGCTCTTTGGCAGCAACAGTCACTGCATGGTCTTCACCATTGAACTTGATGCAATTCTTGACAATGAGGCCAAAGTCAGCCTTAAAGTCCTTGGCAGACTCATACTCACCACCTTGCAGCTTTTGTTTCATCGTACCCAGATCCATAGGCTGCTTAACCACACTGTGGTACGTGGGAATGTTGAGGGCAACAGGGTCAACGGGCTCCAAGAACCATTGATTATTGAGCCAGTTCTTGTTTGACGTAACGTCCTTCAACACTTCCTCGCAGAATCGCAGTTCGGGCTTCCTTTTGTTCTTGGATGTCTTTGGCTGGAAGCCAATGTCCTTGTTCTTGGGTGGGTGGATGGGGCGTTTGGGGCGGTCACCGTCGTTCTTGGTGCTGTCTCGACGAATATTGGGAAGACCGGATGGCAAGAGGGCGTAGATTTGTGAGTCTTTGGACTTCTCGGTCGGTAAGCTCGTCACTGGACGAGATTCTTTCTTGGGAGGTGGCGCTTGGCGTGGTTCCGCATGCCTGCTGGGCATATGCTTGGGTTCCTGCTTGGAAGGCCTCGAAGGCTCCTCGGCAGGAATGGCGGCCAATCGCTCGTCAATTTGAGAAACGGTACTCTTGGCCCAGGTGGTGACATCGTGGGTAGCTCCGTTAAAAGTGGTGGCGTTTGCTTGCAAGAGGTCGACGTCCTTTTTGAAATGACCCAAGGTGTCGTACTTGCCGTCACGGAGATTTTGCTCAATAAAGCTGATGTCAACAGGACGAGCAATGAGTTGGCGGTATTGCTCCCAGACCATAGGCCAGAGGACCTGCACAGGCTGTCTGAAATGCTGTCCGGTCTTGGTCTTTTTGACGAGTCCTAGTACCTTTCGAATTTCTCGATTCTGGTAGCTTGTTATAGGGTTGTTGGCAAGTACAGGATCATTGAGCTTGCGTGGACGGCCATCAACCGATAGCGAGACAGGCGATCCGTTTGCAGTCGGTTTGGACTGGGTCACTGGCGCCGCGGCTGGAGGATCCAGGACCATGGCGTCGGATGGCGCACTGGGTGCCTGCTTGGGTTGCTGCTCACTGGTAGTAGGAGCACCCTCGCCAGATATCCTAGCACGCTTGGCAGCCGGTTCTTCTTCGTCCTCTTCCCGTTCTCGCGCAACCTTGGAAGACTGCGAGGGCGCGTCGGTCATGCTCGTGTCAACTGTGGAAGGTTCTGCCGTAGTCTCTTGCGAAGTGTCTAAAGCCATTTGCGACATAGGTACGGTCGGGGTAGTGAGAGGAAGGTCATTAGGAAGTGCGCCGCTAGATATCGCAATCTTGGTGTCCTCGGGCTTTTTCGAGTCCTCTACACCAGCGCCTGCGCTCGCCTCGACTGCTGCAGCTTCCTCCTTCTTGTTCTCTGCATCAGAAGCCAACTCTTTCTTTTCCGTACCATGGGCAGTCTCCGGCGTGTCAATCGCCTTGGAGCTGGACTCAGCGGTTGAGGTCACCTCGGCAGTCTTTGCGACCTCGGCAGCTTTGGGCGACTTAGGAGGCTGGGTAGGCTCGGCAGGTTCGGCAATGCTTGCGGTGGTACTTTCCTTGGCATCGGTGGCTGGTTCAGAAGACGGCGAAGGCGGTCTCGCAGGCTCTGCGGGCGCATCAACCATCTCAGTATCGACCGACTCATTTGCTGCGACGGCACCATTTTTGCTGACAGGCTCGCTAGCTGGTTCGGTGTTGTCGGCGCTAGGTGGCGTCATGGCTGAAACGGTTTGATTGGACACGAAATTATCTTTGCTGGATACCTCGGTGCTCTTCAGTTGGGTTTGTGACGGCGCGTCGTCCGCAATCGAAGGCTCGGTGGTGTTCGTGGTGTTCATCGCGTCACTTTCGGACTTAGCGGGTGAGACGTGGCTGCACGATAAGACGCGTCAGTTTGCGCCGAGCAAAGCAGAGGAATAGCAGCAGAGTGACAAGACATAGCGGTGTCAGGAGCGCGCAATCGCGGGCGCGGGCGCAATCGCGGCGCATGAGCAACAAGACGGAGTACACAGACCGAGGCGACGCGGCAATGAGGGCAACATTGGCAAGGAGGCAATGTGGCAGTTCAGACTTACCCATTCAGCTCCAGACCTTTGCGCTCGTCGCTGGACGGTTGCGACTTCTCGTCCATGGCGACAGGATCGGGTTGCGAGGCCATGACTGCCATTGGCTGCGGGAACGACGACGCGGGACGGTGAGGTTTAGGTTCGGAGTGTCGCGATCTTGGAAAACAAGAACTGCGACATCAGAATCCAGGAACGCAAGATGTGACACAAGAACGGCTTGTTTGCGTCGAGGCGTGTGGAAGTGAGGAAGTTTGGGGTGACTGCAGGGGTGGAATGCGATCGGGCAACCGAGCTGGACGCGACGCGGTAGGGAAAAAGTGGAGAATGCGCGCGACGATGCGATGCGATGCGATGCGCAAACACGGGCGATGATGCAACTCGTAGGATGCGCCAATTGAGATGCAAATGCGCAGGCTGCAGGAAATAGGGCAGAGGAGCAGCAGAAAAGAACTAGAGGACGAGGCGCAGAATTTCTAGGGATATGATGCGCAGTGCGAGCGGCGGCAGGTGAGAAAAGCGCGGGTGGCGGGTGGTGGTGGCGGTGGAAGCGTGGTGTGGACGAAGCTCGCGATAGCTTGGCGGCCCAATGCGGGATTGCGAGGGAAGGGGAAGGGAAGAAGGCTGAAAATCAACAAAACCGCGGAAAGGCAAAAGGATCAATATTTTAGCTTGCGGCCAGCCTCGTGCATTGATGCAGAGTGGAGCCCCCTTTGCTGGCCTCTCCGGAAAACGGTGGCTGGGTTTTTCCAGGCCAGTGGCGCGCTGTGATTGGACGCAGCCGCGCAGGGGGGGCAGCCGCTAGCGGGGATGGGCAGCAGGGGGGTCGCCAGTGAAAATAAGCCAAGTACTTGGGCTCCAGACAGCCGAGCAAAACAAAGTGAGAAGCCAGCCAAAAGTACTTACAGTAAGACTTGAGTAGACAGAAATCAAGACCGTTTGAGCAAACAACAACTGGTGTGGCGGCGGGGCTCGATAAATGTTGCAATTGGCATGAGCGCTGGCGGGCGGCGGCGGCGGCGGCAGACGGGACGACAAACAGCAGCCAAAAAGGTTCCAGGCTTTGCATGGTGCAGACCCGGCGAGGATCGGAGGGACGGGTGGTATTTATCGATTTCGAGGCAAGAATCAGCTAGCGCCAGAGCCGCGCTAGCCTGAAAAGGGATGAGGGGTAGCAGAGCAGCGGAAAAAGCCACGCGCAAACCTCGCCCAGCAGCTACGAACGGAAAGGATGGGCCCTGCAGCGTGCCTTCTCTTGAGGATCCAGCTCCGACTGATCCTCCAGGCCCAGCAGGACGCGGCCGTTGCAGCGCTTGGCCAATTCTTTGTCCGGCGGACATGCCCTGTTGCAGTCTGTTTTTTTGTTGTGCAAGATTGGGCCAGGGTACGGACTTTTGTGGCCAAATGAAATTCTTTTTCACAGTCTCGGTAGGCTTGCTAATTGAGAAGTGCAGTTGTCGGGCGGGTGGATGATGCTGGCATCTTCATCTCGACCGTCATGTATACTTTCTGATTATCAATCTACTACTGCTGCCTATCAAGGGATTCGTTCTCTTATCCAACGGATTAGTCACGACTTTAGCAGCTCTCTTCCATTTAACCGTGAGGCTATACCACAGTACTTGTGGCAACTTGGGGTTCACCATTATTGTTGACCTAGGGCCAGGTGCATGCTGCTAATTTGCCAGAGGGCTGGTAACATACCCAGGTTATTGCAGACTGGTAAAGTCAATTCGCAGGATCAGACACTCAACTCGATCTTCTACACCAGTTGGATTTGCATGTGAAGAGTGCTTCATCCAGGTTGCTGGACCAGAACCGAGCATGCGGTAACCCAAAGTACCAAAGTACCCAAGCACCTCTTGCAGGTCGCAGCAACGGCAAGGGCAAGTCCCAGGGTCTGGCGTTTGCAGGGATGCGCCACGCTTGGACCACGCCAGGCTCTTGCTACAGGGAAGTCGGTACTAAAATCCAGAGCGGCAGAAAAAAAAAGTTACTGGCAGAAAACTTTCATCGGCATCCATTCTGCACTCTGCATCCTGCACTCTGCACAACCTCTCCATCTTCACCTTCACTCATTCTCTCAGCCTCATCGACTGTTGGTTCTGCTTCTGGTCTGGCAGCTTCCGGAAGTACCTGCTCAACACAGCATAGCACCCACCTTTGCTCCCTGCCTGCCAGCGACACCACCGCGGACCCTCGCTGACAGCCCGATATACAATCGACCAAAACGACCAAATGGCGACAAAGAGGAAGTTGGCGGCGGTTGCGAAGCCCATGCAGCAATCTGCCAAACAGCACAATGCCTCGAGGCTAGATGAAAGCAAGGCTTCCGTCTCGGTGCCAGGCCAATCCCAACGGTCCACAGAGCAGGCCGAGCCCATTGAGATTTCAAGCGATTCCGAGAGCAACTACGACGACATATCCGACCTTGACGACGACGACGAGAAAGCCGCCGTTCCGACCACAACTGGTGCCAAGGGCTCGATACAATCAAATGGTGCAGAAGTGGACGCCGAAATGAAAGACCAGGGCGACGACAACGAAGGAGAGGACGACGAAGACGCAGAGCCTACGTTTGGCGACCTGATTCGCAACCACGAGACCGTCGATGTCGCCGCTGCCCTCCAAGGCACCAACCCGCAGACAAACAGTGGCCTTGCCACTCTCCCTCCGCGCCAGATAACCGCTCCCTCCGCTACCTCGCTCGGTACTGTCCTGGCCCAGGCGCTGCGAACGGACGACGCGGATCTTCTCGAGTCATGCCTCCAAATTTCCGACACCACTGTCATCCGCAACACTATCCAGCGCCTCGACTCGAGCCTTGCCAGCGCGCTGCTCACCCAGCTGGCATCGCGCCTGCACCGACGGCCCGGCCGTGCGCACAACCTCATGTCTTTTGTGCAGTGGACCCTGATCGCGCACGGAGGCGCGCTCGCTACGCAGCCAGAGATACAGAGACGTCTGGCCGAGTTGAACCGCGTGCTCGAGGAGAGGTCGAGGGGCCTGAACAGCTTGCTGGCGCTCAAGGGCAAGCTCGACATGCTGGAGGCGCAAATGACGCTGCGCAGAGGCAACAAGACGCGTGGAGCGGCTGCTGCCGATAGCAGCGATGAGGAGGACGATGGCGAGGAGGGTGTCATCTACGTGGAGGGCCAGGAGGACGAGGCACTCTCGAACGGAGCTGTGCGGCGCAGAGATGACGACGATGACGACCTGCCAATCCCCAATGGCACCGCTTCCGACTCGGAGGACGACTCGGAGGACGAAGACCAGGACGAGATTGACGTTGATGAGTTTGCAGAGGAATCTCTGGACGAGGACGATGTGGACCACGACGATATCGAGGAGGACTCGGCGGAAGAGGAGGACGAGAGCGAGCCCGAGACTGCACCACCTGCCAAGGTCCAGAAAAAGACGAGGTCTTCGTTCTCCAAGCGCTAGGAACCCAAGGCGCGCAGGAGGATGAGGACAGCAGAGCATGAGGTTGTCGGGTTGCCCCAAAGATATCGACGACAGCACTGGGTCGACTCGCAGGCAATACGGTATTCCTCCCCATGGGCGTTTGGAGTTACTGGTCTATTCTGTTCCCTCTCGATGATTGCATATCCAGATGACGCAGAGTTCTCATAATTGTACAGTCATGTTTCAGAAGCATCTTGAGACGCAAATGGTGATGCTACTAACACAACAAATCGCTTTGCAAACTGGACTATGATTCTCGTCTCACGGCGTCACTGGCGGTTTGTCTGCAGCCCGGACCTGGATATGAATGGACTCGTGAGAGACGAAGTCGAACATGACAATTCGCCCTCGGGACTGCTTTGCATCCTTTGGTGATATGCATTAGACGGTGCAGCCTGCAAGACGACCTCATTTTACACGTCCCTCAACCATGAACACGTTCAATCACGCATCATGGGCTAGAACCACAACACCAAGTACTTGCACGGAAGCCAAGACTAACCCAGCTACCGTGTATATAAAACGGGACAAGACTCCCTTTCCTACACCGATCCGCGCGAGTGCTGCTTGCATTCCCTCCATACATGACTGGACCCATACCGTGCACAGTCCACATACATTAAATCAACGATCGGCAGGGAGTTCGCCAGATTGATCATCGCTCAAACACCCATTCCAAGTTCTCTGCACTTTGAACGGATCTCCTGGCTTGGCCAGAAAAAGAATTTAATCAGAAATTCCCACTCTGCTTGGCTTGGCTGGCTTCTCCCCCGCTCCGCACCGCTCCGCTTGCGTTATTGTGGGTTCCCACTTGTCGGTTGGCATTTTGTTTGGATAGAAGCTGGACCAAGAAAAAACCTTGTCTCGATACCAGTCCTCTGCTCTCTCGATTATGCCGCGGCACCGGGGCCATGGGTTCCGACCAATTCATGGTGAGCTGCTACGGTAAGTATTGATATGTATATATATTTATCTATATTTATCTATATATATGTATACATATGTGTGTGTATATATATGTGTATGGTATGTGTTGGAGAAGAGATAAACCTGCAAATCGGCCGGATATATACTTACTTGCTAGGCAATTACAGCAATGGACATGATATCATCCATATTGGAGTGACCGCAAAGAAACAGGTACTCAACTCACTTTACCCTGACTTGGATTGCTATACGGAGCTTACTACCCAGGCACCAGCCAGTCGGCATCAAAAGCCTAGCAAGAGTCTCCAGGACCGGTTCAAATTGTACAGTGTAGCCGAGCTGGCGAATCGACGCGAAGCCAGGCCGCCAAGCTCACCTTTCTTGACGATCGGGACAAGGGGAAAGAGGAGAAAGTCTAAGGAGGAGGGGTCCGATGGGGTCACCCAAGAAAATTAAAAGGCAAAAAATAAAAAAGGACAACGATGGTACCAACATATGTATAAACGATGATGATGGCAGACTTGAACACCCCGCACCACCGCTACCACCTGGGAGCGGCAGATGCTGTGCCTATAAGAGGATCCTCGATTCCTTCACCACCATTGTCACAACCGCCAACACCACCACCACCACCACTACCAGCACCACTACCAGCCTCGGACTCCCCTTCATCCCTACCAAACAAAGACAACAACTTGGGCGATACGTCTCTCGGCAATTCTGGTACAGCTACCAGCACCACCAGCGCCTACCGTCGTCATCTCCAAACCATGGCGTGGGCTTTGTCTCCCGTGTTCGCCGTGTGGGCTGCCTTCCAGGTGCAGTCGCTTCTCAACCCGGAGGCCGTCATGGTGCACGCGCAGAATAGCAGTGATGCTGTTCCGTCCTTGGCGCAGGTGGTGGACCAGAAGAGTTTCAACGGTGAGTTGTAGAGCTCGTAACACCGAGCCTGGGTTCTAGGAAGAGAATCTGATTCTCACGTTGCAGTACTGTAACTAAACCCACCGCAACTCTGATAGTGTGGCCAAGCCCCGTCCCGCCATCCACCGTTGTCAATGGAACACAGGTTTTTATGCCACCTGGCGTGTCGCCAGATGCTCTGCTGGCGAGGCCGTTCCACATCTATGACGAGGAGTTCTTGTCGGTGATCGGTGACAATCCCACGCTGACGCTCATTGCCGAGCAAGAGAGTGATCCTCTCTATCATGAGGCTGTTGTATGGTATGGTTTCGCCGCCCCGCCCCAAAAAAAGAAAACAAAATCCGTATCATTTTGGAAAGTCTCCCAATTTGTAGGTAGTTCTTGATTCTATAGCAAAGAAGCTGAATACTCGACAGGTACGAGCCTACCAACGAGGCCTTCTTTGTGCAAAACGCAGGCGCCTCGGCCGCCGGAACTGGCCTCAACAAGTCTGCCATTATCCAGAAGATCTCCGTCTCAGAGGCCGATGCGGTGAGGAACTTGACGAATGCGACAGGGCAGGTCACCGTCACGGTTGTGCCGTCGAATCCCATGGTGATTAACCCCAACGGTAGGTCATGCACTTGCTCACTGTTCCTGTCCTTCTTTGGTCTCTGCTACTATCTCCTGACAATGTACTCATCAAACCAATCCACACACACACACAGGAGCCACAAACTTTCGCGGCCAAATCGTCTACATGGCCGAAGGCGCCGGCGCATCCAACACCTCCCAAGTCATGCTCATGAACCCGCGCGCGCCCTACAACACCACCGTGCTGCTCAACAACTATTTCGGCCGCCAGTTTAGCTCGCTCAACGACGCTGTCGTGCATCCGGTCAACAAAGATCTTTACTTCACCGACACGCTGTATGGCTACCTGCAGGACTTCCGGCCGCCACCGGGCCTGCGCAACCAGGTGTATCGCTGGAACGACACGACCGGGGCGGTCACTGTTGTTGCGGATGGGTTTGTGCTGCCGAATGGTGCGTGTTCTGCGTGCTCTTTTTGCTTTGTTCTGGTCTCTTCTCCTGGGATTTTTTCTTTCTGGTCTCATTGGTAGCATGGAATGCGTAGCATTTGTCGTGTGCTGTCAAGCCGGCCAAGAACAATTGTGCTAATTTGATCTCCATGCAAACAGGCCTTACTTTCTCCCCTGATGGCAAATATGCCTATGTCACCGACACTGGCATCAACCAGGGGTTCTGGGGATACAACTTCTCGGAACCTGCTTCCATGTGAGCTTCTGGTTTCCTCTCCAGCGTGAGCTTAGGGCAACATGTTGACCCCGACATGTACAGCTATCGTTTCGATGTCAAAGACGACGGCACCTGGGACAACCGCAAGATCTTTGCTTTTGTCGACTCGGGTGTTCCAGACGGTAAGTTCCCCCAGCATGTGCCTTTCTGTTCTCTCCCTTGCGCTTCTCAAACCGACTGCTGCCAACACGCGACATTGTCCAACTAATTGTTTTGACCGCCAGGCGTCCACTCCGACGCGGCCGGAAACATTTACGCCGGCTGCGGCGACGGGGTCAACGTCTGGAACCCGTCCGGCACGCTGATTGGCAAGATTTACCTGGGCAGTACCTCGGCCAATTTCCAGTTCACGGGGAATGGCAGGTTGCTGATTTGTGCAGAGACCAAGTTGTATTACGCGACAGTTGCTGCGGACGGGGATTTTACTGCTGATCAGATGTGAAGGAAGAACGAGGGAGTCAGATGCCCCCCAAAACAGGAGATCATTGATAGCTCACGCTCACGTGAGCTTGAGGATATTTATGATGGACAAATAAAAGTATTGGAGTGTCTTTGTGTCATGTTTCCAAGGTCGAAATAATTAGGGCGAGTAACATACTGCATACTGCAAATATGAGCATAAACATGATATACTGTTGAACTAAATCCTGTATTTGTATTCTAGCCGATCAGCTTTGAAGTCGTCAAATACCATGCTGGCTTTAGCACATATTCATCACTACTGTCGGATAAGGCTTGTTGGCAACAGAGCCAACATTCCCAAGTCTATCTCTACTCTACTTTCGGCACAGATGGGAACACATAGGCTGCATTGATCCCCGTAACCATAGTGGCTTACTTGACCGTTCAATCTTGCCAAGTAGGGTCCTCGAACTTCGGTGAAGGGACCAGTATTCTTCTCCCTTGGCCAACATGTATACACTGGATGCATCCAATCAGCTTTCGATGTTCAATTGACATGGATATTGCAGTGCTCTACCATGTACGCAGAGCGAAATCAACATTCCCCCAAATACCTCCAAGAACTGCTCTAGAATACATGCACATCCGACAAAGTACGCACCGTACGTCATCCCACCGTCAACCCATCCAAGCATCCCGCTACTTACCCCGGATTTTCCTGTCACTTTTCCTCCTCCCCAGTCCCCACTTCCAACGTACCGCTATGACATCGATTCTCTTGTCCCTTTGCAGTCTTTTTGGGCCCCTCGCTTCTGTGGAACTGCTTGTACTTTATTTTGTGCTGCAAGTCTGCGCTACCTTGGCATCTTTCTCCGTGAGGGGTTCTCTTTATCTTTGCAGATCGAGGGCTGATAAACAATGCTTTAGTGCCTGTTCTATAAGTATCCGGCCCATGACACTTTCCCAAGGAAAACAATAAAACGGTGTACATGGTGCGGCAAGTGGCAACTTCACAGTGACGTTATGGTGATACAACAGCTCTCTCTTCTCTCTGTTAACGATTGCAAGAGTTGCAGTTGGGCACTGGAAACCTGTAATGGCGGGTCGGCAAGATCTGGGTATATATGTCTACAGCTCCTTGCTTTATTATCCTCAGCTCTTGTTGAAATTGAAATTTGAAATTGAACTTTGAAATTGAACTTTGCAAATTCCCCCTCCTCGGACCAAAACACCGTCCAACTAGAGTCTTGTACCCCGCCAAGCAACAATCACGCCAACGCACAACAAACAACATCACTACAGTCAAAACATCCAAGCACATCCCAAAATTATGGACACCCTCAAGAAAATCATTCATCCACACAAGTCCAGCGAGACCTCCACCTCCTCCTCCTCCAACACCACCTCCGAACTGCCCCCTTCGGCGCGTTCCAACGCCGAAACAACAGTCGCACTGGGCAACGAGCCAAACAGAACAAGCGCAGACCAATTGGCTGCAAACGCACCCTTTGATAACAACACAAACACCCACGGCCACCACAACACCCACCAGCACCACGCCTACGAACAGCACGAACACCACAACATCCACGACCACAACACAGGCGCCCTCAACGAGCACCAAAACAAGCACCCGCGCGTCGGCCACCACCACCCGCGCCAGGATGTCGGTGCCACAGGGTTGCCGCCGAACCACCAGCCGAGGGAGAACTTCACTTCTTCTGGTGCTGGTCTAGGCGCAGCAGGTGTGGGTGCGGAAGCAGCAGCGACAACACAACACCACCGCCATGGCCACCACAGTCAACAACAGCAGCAGCAACAACAGCAACCTCTAGGCATGACAGGTGCTGATGCCGGTGCCGGCGCCAACGCCACTGCGAATATAAGAGGTGACAAGATTGCGCAGGCTGAGGCGGGGAATAACTTCCCGGGCACAAACCCACATCCCGCGCACTCGGCGCTGGGGAATAGAGGCGCCGATGGCGAGACCGGCATGTTGATGCCTGGGCAAGAGTGAAGGATTGATTTGAGATGGCTTGGAAGTGGGTCGAGTTTGCCTTTTTTGACGTGCGAGTTTGCCTTTTTTGACGTGCGAGTTCTGGTGCAACAGTCGCTGTTTAGCAAATGAAATCTGTACCTTTTTCGAGCAAGTCTGTAAGAAGCCTTGCCTGCAAGTATGATGGTAGCCTCAAGTGCTCGGTGAAAGCAGTGACCCAGAGCACCTGACCGATACACTCACTGACACGACACCATCATATCTCAACAATCATCAATATACGCCAAACAATCAACCATCTCTACAGATAATCACCCAGCTTATAATTCCCTGACCGTCAAGAGCCTTTCAATTGTTTTCAAGTACTCGTGTCTTTGTCCAGCACCATGAATATAAATCCCGCTGACAGACACGTTCAACTTTCGACTTCCTCCCTCCCCGCTACTCTTTCATGACTCTCACCAGATAGACGCCCGTCTCCAGCCGCTAGTCATCCAGTCATACTCGTATAGACTATGTGAAGACCAAATTAGCTAACCAGAGTCTACGAAGTACATTCCCTCACTCTCACTGTCGTTGTGCCTGTCTTATATCAAAACAAACCGAGCAAAAGCCACATATAAGGCTGGTTGAACATGATTCGAGAGACATGCGATCCGTCTGACGCACAAGAACGACGGAGCCTCTCCCTCATCCATGACGCCAAGCGATACAACAATGTGCAACCCGACCACCGCCATTTGCCGCTGGTCCAAGGTCTGGTCCACAAAACGCCAGCTAAATCAGGCAAGAGCAAAGTGTGCAACTGCAGAAGACAAAAGAATGTAGCGCTCACACAGAAATGAATACGTGAAAACATGTACTTCGAGTGGGAAGAGAATCACAAATGGCCTTCATCTGCCCCATTACCCAAATTTGAGGGATCAAAGACATCAAGGTTAGCACCGGGGAACAAATCCCAAGGGCCAAACATATCGTTTGGCAATTGCATCGACTCGAGATCGACTTGCTCGACCATGATCGCGTCAGCAAGTGATCCAGAACTTCCCATGTACGAGAAGGAACTAGACGCCAACCCGCTGTTGGTAAAGTCGTGGCCATAGGAATTCAGCATCTCTGTCAGGGCTGTGCTTGAATTCTGCATTGAATTTGTCCGCTGTTGTGACGTGCCAGGCTCCGCCATGGGGCTTGAAGACGACCCTGCATGAAGGGCCGAGGAATCGTAACTTGATGATGGCGTGAAGGGGTGCTGATAAGCCGATGACAGTGCAGGATTGCTACTGTTATTGGACATACTAGACATTGCATGAAGACGATTATCGCTTCCCGGAGCGCTGGATCCCACTTCAGTCGAAGGTGATGTATCAAAGTGAGACGCACGCCTAGAGTCACCCGCAACATGTGTGCTTAGCATCGACGCTCCAGCACGTCCAAGGTGGGTAGCGTCCACAGAGTATCGCACAGCAGATACCACAGGTTGCGGAAAAGCTGGTGAGAGAGGGCCAACATTCTCGGGTAGGCTTTGGCGCACAGGGTCAAACCTCCAATTACCGGGCGGAGTGGGCGCTGTAACCGGAGTGGTTTGGGGTTGCAACGCAGCAGGCGGAGCCGATTTATGGGCACTGGCCTTCTTGTTCTGGAACAGTCGAGTGAGTGTAGAACTGGGCGAATTTGTCGTTCCAGTAAGCGACCAAGCCATCAGGTTGTCTGGATGGGCAGATACGCTCAACGACGACGTTCTGCGTGGCAGCTTAGTGCTGGCATAGTCTTCGGCGGTATATGCTTCGCAATCCCAGGTGCCTTTCGAACGCTGATCCAGCGCATTAATGATATATGTAACGCCGGTCCAGTACTCTTGTAGCTGTTGTAGACTCTTGTAACATCGTTGATAATTCTCATTTGCCTTTTCCGCCAGCAAGGAATGCTTGGCCGGCTCGTCACCTAGCGACACATTTGGAGGGACCGATAGAGACGACTGAGCTGCCAACTCGGTCAAGAAAGCACAGGCAGCAATATACATGGGCTGTGAAGTGAAGGGACTGCTTCTATAACTGTTGGGGTCAATGACTTCTGCAAAAGCCAGAATGTCGGCAATTGTCTTGGCGCTGGACATGGCAAGCTCCCGGCTCGTAGGCGTGAGCTGATGATGTCGATTACCAAATGGCATGAGGAGTGGTTGGTGAAGGATTATGATGCAGGCATGGAACCAAACATGGAGGAGGATGAAGAGCGTTCCTTGGCCCTGTCGAACATAGTTGTCAAAGTGAAGCGGGTTGAATTGTAGCCTTGGATCCTGCTTTTCGTGGACGCTGGTGAGTTCACGCTCAATCTTGGCCAACATGCTCACTTTCTCTTCGGTCAGATCGGACACCTTCCTGACCTTGTTGAGCACATCGGTGACACGACCGTGAAGCTGTATGATGTGAGCAAAAACAGGATATGGTGCCGGTAGCCCTGTCGAGGAGTCGACGACTGGCGTCGGAACGGGAAGCTCAAACTCATCGTCTCTGACAGTTACTGTACGGCCTGTTCCGGTGGATATGACACGGTCCAGAATGTAGACGGCCCAGGCTGTGTCGATACGCTCTTGCACAATCTCTTGTTGCTCCAGAGGACTCAACTGGTCATTGTCCGCGGAAGGTGAGCCTTCATCCTCAAGATCAGTGGCGGAGCGATTCCAAGACCCTGTATACCAAGGATCTTTGTATCCCTGATACTGCACTCCCTCTTTCTTTTGAAGACCCATGTCGAACGCCATGCGAATGGCAAGACCCAGGTACATCCACAACAAACTATCTTGGTTGGCCCCGAAGCCTTCGTAGGCCATCAGCAAGTATGCTTGTACGGCACCAACAGTAGGACACGGGAATGTGTCAACGGTCGCAGCTTTTGCTCTCTGCGCAAAAATGTGTCCATAGTCCAAGGGGGCTGAGCCTTCGATGGCACCAGGTAGGTTTTCAAAGTTGGCGAATCGTGCAGCCAACGCGCACATAGCATCGACCAGAATCGCCTCTGCTTTTTTCTCCTTTACCAGTCGTGGGATCTTGTCGCTACGTAAAAAGGGATGAATACATCCCAGATGCAGAAAGAAGATGTCTACCAGGCTAGTAATGAGCGGGGCTACAGGCCTGTGATCATTAGGGTCGTAGACTGGCAAGTCATCAAGAGGCTCGAGCACAGTCTCGGCGTGTGAAGGCGCACTCCGGTGGCTCCAGAGCGAAAGAGGTGATGCAACCGATGTAGACGCCCTACTACCACGCCGCCAATTATACGGTCCGACATTAACAACCATTTGCTTCAGCCCGGGAATGATGGCCGTGGGCCCAAAGTAGCGAAAGTAGGGCACCTTGTGCGTGGCAGGGCGATGGGGAAGGGGCGAGCGGCTGCTCGAGTTCTGGCCGTCCTCGGAGCAAGAGACTGTTTGACGAGTCGCTGAACGCCTTGCTGACATCCTAGCTGTTGGCATTGTGGGAGAATCTTGCTCTAAATCGTGGCTCTCTCTTCCCGTGAGCGGTGTTGGCCCACTTGACGTAGAAAAGGAATCACTCCGTTTCGGATCAAAGGACTCGCGCTGGCGTGCTTGAACTTGATCTGTGCGATCCATGTCCTGATCGAAATCCGTGCCAACCACCTTCCCATTTGTTGTGTCGATGGCCGTCTCGGAATGGGCCCTTTCTGCTTCGACCTTGATCAGAACATCCGCCTTCTCGGGCCTCGTCTTCTCAGGGTGATCGGGATAACCAAGGCACTGGTGGCCATTCTTTTTGCACGTCAAGCACGTCGGTTTCTCTCCATCGCATCTCGTTTTTCGCTTGCGGCAGGTGAGGCATCTTTGAAGTGAAGAAGTCATCAGCATAAGTGGTAAAAACAAAAGAAATAAAATACAGAATTGAATCATTGAGTTTGTAGGAGGTCTTGCGGGCATGGGACGCTACAGTTGATCCACGCCAAGGTCCCACAACAATTCCACCAGTTGCAAGGTGAGATGCAACGGTTTCGTGCATTCTGATGACGAGGAAATTGACTGGGAAAATGAGGGCACAGTTACACTCACGCGGCATTCACGCGACGCCTCTTGGATGGAGGCTGGCCCTGGTTATTGACGAAGCGGATCTGTTTTGGAGGTGGCAGAGCGCCACCAGATTGAGTCGCCATCGCTGCTGAACGGTCCGGACAGGCGCATTCATATAGAACGGTACAGGCCAGCGCGGAGAGAACTTTGGTCGAGTCAGGCCAGGCCAGCCGGGTCAACCGTGCTGGTTGCAGTATCCCGCCAAAGGCTGCTGGGAGGCGAGCAGAGTCTGACGCTGTAACTCGGGCCACAAAAAGGACGAATAGTCCTTTTGGGAACGTGCAGGGGGAGTCTTTGAGCACAGCGGCGCGGAGGAGGCACCTAGGTAGGTCGCTGTTATTGCTTGGTAGAGCAGTTGCTCCCAGCTTCGCAGGCCGTTAGAATGCCGTGCACTAAGGGGGGAAGAGCAAAGCATGAGAGGCCGAGTGCGGGGAACAGGGCTGAGCGGCCCTCCGTGAGCGATCGACGGGATGAGTCGAAGTGTCAGGTAATTTTAGGCCAGGAGCAAGCCTGGGAGCTTGAGAAGCGGGAACTCTGGAGCTTCTCGCTCGTCAATTGCTTGTCAGGGCCTGCAGTCCAGGTCACTGAGACGGCGACGGAGCCAGGAATGATGTCAGTCGGCGCCTTTGGACAGCACAAGCTGTCAAAGCGGACTGAGGACACGGCGAGGCGCGAGTGTCATCTTTAACGAGCTTGCGGTCAGCGCGGCGAGAAGTGGCAACAAAGAGGTCGAGCAAGGTCGAGCTGGAAAGCCAGCGAGGCGCGGTGCGCCAAACAAGAAAGAATGAGACAGAGCCAGGTCTGGACTGGACTGGACTGTCGACACAGCACCTCGCGAGAAGTGCGTCTGCGAAGTGGCAAAGAGCAGAAGCGATTGCAGTCGGAAGCGATGCGGCTATGCAGTGGTGCAAGCAGGCCAGGGCTGGGCAGGGCAAATCCGCTCATTCATCCCGACGCTCCTTGCGTGCGGTCCTGTCGACAACGGGCGCGCAATGCGATGGCTGGATGCATGGAAGCTGAGGACAAGTCGAGAAGAAGACTGCACCGGCTGGGCCTTGCAGTCATGGACATTGCCAAAACTCGGGCGGCCCAGTGATAACTTTGAAATGGAAATTGCTAACCAAGCAGGTGCATCTGCATCGCCTGCATCTTTGATTAGCAGGGGTAGGCTCCGTTGGGCCTCTGTGCCACAGGGTCGGTGAGCCCCGTACAGCAGCAGCCCGGCTGTTGCTCGCGCTTTCTTGCCTTGTGCTACCTCCCTTCCTTCTTTCTGTTGTAGTTTCAGCACAGGACGCTGCTGCGTTGCCATTCGTGCTTGCCCGAGTTACAGAAATGTGCTTATTCGCAATGGCATCTCACGCAAAGGGAGCACGTGGCATTCAGAACTACACATCAGAGTTTGAACCTCACCGACACCTCTTTCCCAACCTTAATCCGGCTCTTGTAGAGCTCAAGTTATCGAGGGGTCGGGCTTGCTAAACAAACCAGATACTTATTTTGACACCATTATACTATGTAATTAGGGACTGTCTTGTGTGGACTGCTCAGCAGAGAATGTTCTATGCACGTTCCATGCCAAATCTCCATTCTGAGCAAGAGCAAAAAGCAAAAAAAGGAGCAAAAATTCCAACGTCGCATTTCTGTACCATGTAGTGGGCCGCGCAAGCCCGCTCCACCAACCACAAGCACAAGGGCTTGCCCCGCAATCTCGGTTGCTTCCGCCCCATTTCTGGGCCTGGGCCTGCAAGCCTGACCGGTGTGGTACTTGCAACGCGGGGAAAAGAGTGCGATCGACTTTCAGTACAGAAACACCAATGCTCTTCTGGCAGGCTTGTCCACAACTGATCTTCAGTATATATCACTTCAAGGTTCAAAAAGAAAAGAAAAATGATGGAACAAAGTATCAAGGGATAATCAAGACCAAAAACGAACAAAACGTACAACACCGGGTATTCGCTAATGGTCACCCACTTAACTACTAATCCGGCCCTTAGTGGCTTATTTAGGGGAGAGCGGACGGGATCCCAAGTTTTCCACTAGGTGTGGTCGTACGTGCTGGAAATGTGCTTGTTGGCGTTTATATTCCTCTGACTTTTCGAGATCGCAGATACTGTAAGTGGCTGAAAGTCGTGTACTTCGAGTACAGTCAATCAAATTAGACAAGGCAAGGGTGGCTGATATGGTCCAATAATGCATATACTCATCTGTAGCCCATTCTCTTTTCCAGAGACATGTACAGTCAGAGAGAGAGAGAGAGAGAGTAAATTGCCAATGATTGATCGTCAAGTATGCCTCCCGCACACTAGCGATAGCTTTCTTGCGTGCAGGCGACTCATCCAAAGACGATACTGACGCCCATCTGTTTACTGACTTGTCTCCATAGATCCGGTCCAGGACCACTCCTCGAAGCAGTACCACCGCACCCTGTCACATCCTTTTCGCCGCCGCCAACACCAGCATCGTCTTCCATCAAATCAGCAAGCCGCCACACCTCTTGCACAATATCCCACGCCCACTTAATATTCATCATCCCTTGCCGCTTCTCCACCAATTTAAACGCATCCGTCGCCAGTGTCCGGTCCTGTGCCGTGACCGCCTCGCAAGACGCCACAAAGAGCGGCCACAGCAGTGCTCCCATGGGCCCGGCATGTGAGCACGTTTGCAAACAGTGCCACAGCGCAATGTGCGCGTGGTTCTGCACCAGGGAATGAGTGCGAGAGTACCCATAGATGGTGTGATAAAGGTACACAAAGCAGCTGTGGCGGTAAGCCATGGCATTATTAAATATGGAATGGAGTCGGGATCTTTCCGCCGTCTCGCTGTCGTGTCTCTTGTCTTCGGTCTCGGGCGAGGGTGCGTCTTCTGGGTTGAAACCTTGCGGTAGCGTTGGCTGCCACGTCTCGAGCTCACGTTCAATGGCACGTGAGTTTGTCTCGAATTCTGTCTTGAGCACAGCAATCATGGAGGATGCCTGTTCACTCCGGCACGCACTTTCCAATTCCCACTTGTCTGACGAGAGCTTAGATAGCCGGTGGATAATAGGCCAGAGGGATGTGGACATGCCCAGTAGGGTATCGACCGAGCTCAGCTGGGACTTTCCAACCGCCAGTCCTGTGGGTGGTAGCGGAGGCAGACAACTCCTTCCTGGAGCTTGTGACAATGGTGCTGTGCCAAAGGATAATGCCGCAATCACATCGTAGAATCGAAAGGCCTGTTCAATGTCAATGAAAATTCTTGGCATCTGATAGTATCATTCAGTTTGAAAAGACCAGGTTCTTGTAATCGTACTCTTTCTAGAAACATCCCCGTTGCATCGTTCGCCGGCGGGTAAGAATTCATGATTGTCATTGCGCCTTTGAGATGGGCGTCAACAAGATTTGATCGGCCTCTTTGCACGAGCTATGAAACAAATCAGCAGGCTGGCGTGCTTGCATTCAACCTAAATGAATGTGGACCGGAAACTTACCACTTCATAGTATACCAGAAGCATGATAGCCGCCAAAAGCTCATTTCTCTTTGCGGGTGTCTTGATGCCACCTAAATTGATGATCGTCGCTAACCCTTGGATCGCTTCGTTGTGGAATTGGAGCGACTGTTCTCGGTTTTTCACGCCACGGTACTCGAGGTGAGCACTTGATAATGCGTAAATAGCGTTCATCACAGGCGACTCGTCTACCGTCAAGGGGAGCACCAATTCCTGAAACGGATTGCCTGTTTCCTCTCGAAAAACGATTAAATGGCTGAGCTGATTGCAAAAATGAGCAACAAGGGCCCGCCGGTTTGTTCGATCCGAAAATTCTGAAAACGCAGGCATATGAAAGTCGAGTAGTGGCGAACCAACCGGACACGGCGAAATCATGGCCAGGTCTGGCGGCCTCGAAATGTGCGTGACCGCCTGGCTAGTTGGTATGGTAATACTGTCGGTACGCTCGTTTTCGTTGTCATATTCTTCAAAGACCGAAGCTGCCTCCAAAGCAGACGAGCTTGAAGGCGAGCAAGTCATGTCCAAAAACGGTGGCCATGGATCTGATTCAAAAGAGGTGCTCAGAGGACTGATCAGGGGCAGATCCGCCTTGGAACCGCCGAGCTGGTGATACCAGTCATGGTAACCGCTTGTTGTGCTGGCTACGGACCACCGTCTAGTGGAAGCCAAAGACGGCCTGCGCTCGTGTGCGGAGGCGAAGGAGACGACCGAGTCCCTCTTTCTTCGTTGGCGGGGTCTGACGGCTTCGTAGGAACAGTCCAACCCGCGTTCGGCGCATCGAGAGCAGGATGGTCTGACTTCGTCGCATTTCTTCTTCTGCAAAACGTGTTAGAGCGTATGTTCAAGTAAGACCAGCTCTCTATGAGACTGCTTTAACAAAGTCCACTCGGTCCCGTGCACAGCAAATAACGAACCTTATCCTTACTATGAGCAGGGGAAGCCATTATTAGCAAGAGCAATCTTTAGGTAGAGAAGAGAAAGGGATCAAAGCCTAAATTGGGTGCAGATCACCTACCAAGACGTGCAGCCTGCAGAGACGCCCAACCTCGAACGTTAGCGAGAGTTCATTTGCATTGTGACATTGCCAGCCTTACAAGGTGCGGATGCACATCAAGATGAAAGAGTCATTGTGTTTTGGGCCGCTGTGATTTGCGTGCAGACAGGACGGAACCTCTTTTGACGCTGGCAAGCCGCAAAGGTCGCAGAAAAGAGACAAAACAAAAAGAACTGCCGAGGTCTTTGGTCACACCGGAGGGAGTACATACCAGCCCTTGACCGTCGCTTTGGCACTTTCGGGGGCGCCACCTTGGTGTACAGCAGCATTTTTGGCAGAACCGCCGGGCTTTGTGTGTTGCGAGGATCGGCTTGAATGCTTTCTCAGCCCCGTCTCAAGCCCAGCTCATGGGTTGGACGAGAGGCCAACAGGCGTTGTCGTTTCTTTCACTGATTCCTTCACTGATTCCTTCACTGATTCTTTCACTGATTCTTCTCTTTTCTCTTGTCTCTTCTGCTTTGCCGCCGCAGCGTTCAGCGTTTGCAGGTTGCGCAAAGTTGGGGTCGGGCGACGGTGGACAGGCCTATGAAGTCTTCGGAGTCGGCCGGGGGGGGGTGTGGTTCTGGCGGTTCGAGGGGCCGGTGGTCTGTTGCAGAAATCGGGGCAAAGGACTGCAACAGACGGTGATGCTGATTGCTAAGAAGCTGGTTTGAACGGTTGAGCTGGCGCAAGGACGACGACGCAGCGAGGTTGAAAATGGCGAGCTGAGTGGGAAAATGAGGCAAAAGAGCAGCGCACGGGAAGAAAAAAAGAGGAACACTCAAGGGGCCGTGGTCACAAGCTCTTCTGAAAGCCAAGATCGAGTCACGATGGCCCCAACGCCCAGAAAGGCTCCAACCCTAGGCCACCTCGGGCCACTACTGAAATACCCCAGGCGGCTACCCCAGGCCAGCCCCGGGCTACAGCTCCCGACAGGGTGGCACTTTGCACGCCAGCGGCAGGGCCTCGAGCATTGACTCGAATCTTGCAGCACTGCCGACCAGGCGCCCAGTCAGCCGTCACCCCCAGTTCGTCCCAACGAAGCCCGCCCGACGCCGTTGCAAATGCGCAGGGACGCTGGGGCAGGGTGGAGCTGACCTTGGCCTCGTTGTAGGCTAGGCTTTGCTCATGGACATTTGGCCCTGGGGTTTTCTCGTCATCTCATTGATGGATTGCTTTCTGCCTCTGACGGCGACATCATAGCCATGGAACGGGGTTTGCTGGATTGGGGGAAATGCGGGGTAGCCTAGGGTCAGAAACACCCTTGGAATGCAAATACCTAGGTACCTGAGTGTCTCGTAATGGAGTAAGCGCAACACACTAGCGTGCTGGCTGCGAACAAGTCGGGAAGGCAGGACACATCACTAATCTTTTATGAATGGTATATAATACTGATATTCTCTCGCCATTTCAACAATTCAAATGGCGCGATGGCAGAGTGGTCTAATGCGATAGACTCGAACGAGCTCAATAGTTCCTTCTTGAAATCTATTCTCTTCGGAGGCGTAGGTTCAAATCCTACTCGCGTCGTATTTTTTCGCAATGTTTTGCACCTTGAACAAGGTGAACGAGGCTCAGAGATGGGTTGGATGCACTCAGAACACCTTTTTCGTCGTCGTGGCGCAAACGCGAAGCTTTTTTCTCTTTGTGTTTGCTAGTGATGAGGCTAGGAAGCTCGGGGCGCTAGCTTGTGACGTTCCGAGTCTGCTTATGTAAGCAAGCAACACGACCACACGTGGCTGGAGGCCACCGAACAGCAAACAGGTGGGCCGCCATTTACATCCAAAATCGCAAGGGGCTGGCCTACCAGGCTGAAAAAAGTCACTTCGATTCTTGTTCACTTGGACGACGAGGCTGTGGGCAGTGGAAAATGAATGAACAAAGACTGTCAACAATCATGGGCCCCGACGGGCAACAAGCGCTCCATTCGCAGGTAATTCATCATGACTATAAAACGAGCGTTTGAGCCCTCTAAACTTCCAGAAATGTGAAATCCCCTATTCTTCCAATCTCTCCCCCTCTCGAAATGAAACCGGAAGGTATTTGTCTATAATTTCATGGGGCGGCTGGCTGTCATCTCAGTCCCATCATCCTCTTTTCCATGTTGCTGAACTGGGGG
>KZ678682.1:0-27169 GCA_003019895.1 Coniella lustricola
AAAAACCCACAACGACATCCCATCATCCATCGCACAACCCCGACTCTCTCTACCACCTCGCTATCAACAAGCCTTGTACACAAAAACCAAACACCCAGTGACGCTGTGCTGTGCTGTGCTGTGCTGTGCTCGCGCTCTCCCGTCGTGATTCCGCTCACACTTTCCCCCCCTTGCGAACCCACAACCGGTCCTCCTCCCAAGATGCGCTCACTGGCACTGGCACTGGCCACGGCCAGAGTCCAAGTCGCGACCGCGTCCACGCCGTCGAGACTGGGAACAAGAACAAGAGCATCGTTGTGCCTGTGGCTGTCATCGTCATATGGATATAGACCACTTGCGCGGTACTCGAGTGCGGACCACTCCTCCGCATCACCAACACATCCATCTCGGGCTGCTCACCACCAACAGCAACAACAACAACAACAACAACAACAACAACAACAACAACAACAACAACAACAACAACAACAGCAACAACAGCCAGTGCAAAAGACAACGGCCCAGCTAGACGAGGACCTCCGCCTCGCAATGGAAGGTCTCTCGGGCGCTGGCGGCTCATCTGGCGTCGAGTACGAGAACGGCAAGGCAGAAGGGTTGAAGAGAGGGGTCAAGGCAAATATGTTTCGGGTTATATGAACTGGGACCCTGTTTGAGGCCGGGAGTCTTTTGATGAACCACCAAAAAAAAAAAACACACACACACACAACGTTCTCGCCTACAAGGCCATTACTTGTCACGGGTCTTTCTCAAGACAGACAGAGAGACAGACAGACAGACAGACAGACAGACAGACAGACTAACAGAGAGAGAGAGAAAAGTCTACCGTCAAGGACAACCACCCAGAACTCAAATCCAATGATCCCATGTATGCATTCTGCCATCTATGCAGCCCAGGTAATACTTGTGTCGTTTCTAGGAGTCAAGACCAAACAACCTGCCCACAGCTGTGCTTCCACGACCCAGCCATTACTATAATAACCAGCCTCATTACCAATCCATCCTCAACCGCTGCCTCTCTGTGCACTTCCATCCTTGCGTGCCTCCGCCTGGTCGGCTGCATTCGCGTGCTGCTGCTGCATCTTGGCCACCAACGGCACCAGCATGTTCTGCCTCAACCCCATCAACACCACGCTGAAATACCGGTCCTTGTCAAAGTCCGGGTCCAGCACCGACGCCTCGCAGCGGTAGTCGTACGTGTGTTCCACAAAGAACCGAAAGTGCGTGTCCACCTGCTGCAGCCGCACCATCGTCTTGCGGGCCCGCGCCGCGCCCGTCCAGTCGAGTCGCATGAGCGCCGCGAGCTCGGCCACCTTGACCGGCAGGTACTGGAAAAAGAAGTCGTAAAAGCAAAACAGGCGGTCGTCTTGCCCCACGTAGCAGCCCTTGGGCTTGTGCAGCACAACATTGTCGGGCTGCGCAAAGTAGTCCACCGTGCCAAACACCAGGTCGCGCGTGCGCGGGCCGCGGGCCGTTGTCGAGACGCAGTGGGCAATCCGGGCCTGGGCGTTCATGTTGTTCAGATCGCAGCTCCCGTACTTGGCCAGACCCAGCGCCTCGTCAATCAGACACGTGGCCACCGCGTCCACAGGCACGACGTCCAGCACCGCGTCGGGATCCCCGTGCAGCACCTTGAGCCCACCCAGCGCAAAGGCAGAGATGGGCGCAGCAAGCGCAGCAAAACTGTCGATCCAGCCGGGGAACGGGTGCTGCAAGCTCGCAGAGATGATACTGGGACGCACAATCGTGACGGGCGTGCGGCCCATCTTTTGCGCCACAACGTGCTCGGCCAGACACTTTGCCAGTGTGTACTTGTTGGGGTGCCCAGTCTCGGCAAGCATCTCGGCCGCGTCTCGTCGTCCTTGGTGTAAGTCGTCGAGGAGCACATCGGCAGGCCTGGGCAGCGCCACAAGCCGCTCCCAGATCGGCTCGTTGGTGTGCGGTGTGACGTACGCGGTCGACGTCATGACCAGTCGCTGCAGATGAGCACACCGTTGTGCGAGACCGAGCATGTTGGCGCTGGTGGTGACGTTCTCGGCCAGCAGGACGTTGAGGGAGGACTCAAAGCCAACGCAGCCAGCGCAGTGGATAATGTGCGTGGTCTGTTGCGAGAGCATCGCCAGCGTGTCCGGGCTCACGCCACAGTCCGCTTCCATGAGGTCGCCAGAGACCACCACAATGTCTTGGTGCCACTCGGGCGGCAGTTCCTTGAAGCAGGGCGACTGGACCACCTTGTCGTAGAAGCGCTGCGTGGGCGGCTTCCCGCCGGCTTGGCGGATCAGCACGACCAGCTTTTCGAACTGGACGGTGCCATTGTTGCGGCGCCGCACGAGCTCTTCGAGGACAACCTTGCCGAGGAAGCCTGTCACGCCGGTGACGAGGATGAGCGCCGGTGTCGCGCGAGACGTGGCCTGCGGCGCAGGCTGCTCGATGGCAGACTTGTCGCTGTCCATGCCAAAGTGCCTGCACTGGTACAAGATGCGGATCCAAAGGTGCGAGCAGACAAGCTTGAGTGAGAAGGGGAAAAAGGATACTGCCCTAGGATGCTGGTGGATGCTGTTGACGATGCCAGAGGGAGGATGGCAGGCTTGGATGGTGGGCGGTACGAGGATCTGGTTCCAAAGTCAACACAACCATGGGCGATCAGAACAAGAGAGGGGCGGCAGTCCAGCGAGACTGCATGAACACACAGTCGCTCGCTGGGTAGACGTGCACAAAGGTCGACGACGCCGAGGAAGTCCCGACTGGCGCGGAACTTGTCCAGCGCAGACGAGTGCTGCAAGCATGCTTCGTCCCTGCCAGAGAGCACCAGGCTCCTTGGGCCAGCACATCTTCACGGTGCAACAGCACTGGACCGAGTGGACGGACGAGTGGACAAGCCATAGACTCTTGGTGCCGCCTTGAGTGGATCTGGATTTGCATCTTGTCTATCGCATGTGCGGGAGTCCCCAAGCCAAGGCCATGCTACAAAAGTCTGCCAGAATATCCCCATGCACACCATCTCCCTCCTGCTCAAGAAGTCTCGACGCCAGTACACCTCGTGATCTCAACAGCATCCTGCAACAACACCATTGTCAGTCCAAAGTATACGCACACACACACACACACACAGAGAGAGAGAGAGAGAGAAAGAGAGAGAGAGAGAGACAAAAATGCAGATGCACCATGTGGGCCACGATCTTGGTGGGCGCAAAAGCACCACTTACCGGAACACCACTTGGCTCCCACCCCTCGACAAACTCGCTCTCATACACCAAGTTCGGATTGCCAAACAGCTTGGGCTCCGTGACCTCGCCCTTGTCATTGAGCTTGAAGAGCTGTCCGTTGGTCGCCGTGCTGCTCGTGCGGTGCGGCAGCGACTGCGCATCTCCGCCAGACGCTGTGCGGGCTTCGTCGCGCTTCTCTTGCACAGAGCTTCGGACGTATTTGAGGTATGGCGGGTTTCCAGGCTTGACCACTGCATGGAGTCGGACACCAGCCGTTAGCATCATGCACTCCTCAAAGAGAGCACTCTTCCGTCTCGGCCCAAGGAAAGGGAAAACATGCCATTGTCAGCAGCGAGCACCGACCCAGGCCTGACAATGCCCAGCTCCTCGCACAGCTTCAAATCCTGCACATACAACGGCTTCACATGATCCAAGAACAGCAAGTCAATTCCATCCTGGAACGTCCCATCCGCATACAACCGCTGCAGCGACGAACTACTCGCGCCAATCTCAACCTTGACCACATCATGCAGCCCCGCAAGATCTACAAGACTTGCAATCACGGCGCCGAATTCCGGGTTATACTCGAGACTGTAGTACCGTCCGCCGCTATTCGCAGCCCGCAGCGCCGCGCCAAAGACAATCGCAGAGTAGCCGACGTAGCCGCCCAGCTCGACCATGACGCGGGGCTTGACTTGGGCAATGAGCTTGGTCACGATGCCCGATTTGAACTCGCCAATGTTCATAAGGTACTTTTTCTCTTTACCGTACTCGTCGATGGCGGCGATCACCTTGTCCGGGTTGTTGCGCATCTCGGATAGGTTGGGGTGGTTGTAGATGAAGTGGAGGAGGGCAATTTCCCGGCCATCGTCAAACTGAGCATTGTGCTGGTGTCAGATGTTTTTGGGTCCTTGTGTGCAGAGCAGACCGAGCATGGGCAATTGTGACGTGGGGATTCGGATGGAGGTAATGAGGTGCAATGTGACGGCTCACTCAATGGGCATTGACAAGACAGCGAGAAGGACAAGGAGGGTCTCACGTATGTCTCCTCCTGGTTCTGGTACGCCTGACCGGTAAAGGTGCCCAGAGTACTCATCTTGGACGGCAATCGATCGAAATCACACTCAGCAGGATCAGGTGAAGAGACGGATGGAGTAGACAGAGAAGAAAAACAAAAATCGACAGAGAAAGCCAGCCCAAAGGTCACAACGACACAACAACGACACAAGCAGAGTGGCAAGCAGGCAGTATAGCTAGCTTGCCAATCTATCAACCACGGCGTGCACTTTCAACTCAAGCCGCTGTGGTTGACGTCGGCACAAACAGAAGCCAGGTAGCGTCACCCGGCAGCGTTGCTCCTCGTTACCCGTGCTTCTAGACCCTGGAAGAGCTGAATTCGAACGTGACGAAGCCGGTTCACTGGTCGCGGTTGAATTTGGAACCAGGATAAGGATCGACACGCTTCCGATAGATGAACAGACGCACACACACACACACACATATACACACACATGTGTGTGTGTGTGCGTGTGTACTTACGCTCGCACGCAAGGACGCACTTGGATGATGATGATCGAGGGGCAGAGGGACAACAGGGCGAGTAAACGAGCGGGAACAGCCAGCCAGCCAACCAACCAGCTAGAGAACAAGCGACAAGCGACAAGGCAACAATCTCGGTGGCCACCAGACCGAAGATAGACCCCTCTTGGGCATCACACTCACCTACAAAAAGCTTGGCCGGTCGAGGTACAACAGGAGCCAGACCGTGCCCGTGCCGCGCGCACTTAGGGTCACAGAGGACAGAGGTAGGCAAGTGACAAAGTGACTGGTTGAATGGATGACCACGACATGGAGAATCAACAACAAATGGGAAGCACCGAGCAGCTGAACACCTCCATAAAAAAACAATAAAAAAAGCAAGCTGAGCTCAAAAAGGATCTTCCCCATGTACACAGTCCTTGGTTGAACTGGAGCACAGCGAGGGTAATCAAATGCCCATCTTGCGGTCATCGACTTGGTGGAACCGTGGGCTTTTGAGTTGTGTAATGTGTAATAGCGGCCATGAGGGTCCTTCGTAAGGTCCCAACCCCGCTTTGAATATGGACGCCCTTGACGCGAAATCCCGTGACATTGAGATCTGTTGTACAAACAGAGCTGCTTCTCTTTGGTGCTGCGTTTCTTTTTTTTTTTTTTTTCATCCTTCTTCTTCTTCTTCTTCTTCCTTGCCCTTCTCATCGATTGTAAAGCAACCAGTCTTCATAAACTCGTCACTGTTCGTTGCTTTAGAAAGAAGCTGGTCGCGTCCACCAAAGACAGGTTGGCATGTACCATGTAGCATGTGGTATGTGGTGTGTGGTGTGTGGCCTGCCGCTTGCCGCTCTGCTTCTTCTCTCCTCTCATCGAACAGCAACGTGCCAAGTTCAATGGAGGAACTTTAATTGACTACAGACTGCAGCCAAAAGAAAGGCTCCGACAGGACTGAGCGGAACCATACACAACAGTCAATCACAGCTAAGTCAACAAGCAGGCAGGTAGGTACAGAGGCGACGGCATCTGAACAGCTGTCCAGCCCTTGCCCTGCCACTACATGTGCCGCCTTGGAGCGAGAGTGGCGGAGGCGGTTCCCTCCAAGTCACTACCACACACTTGCGCGGTCGTCCATTGACTTTGGCGGCTCACAAAGGGGGGCCACCCCGCAGCGCCACCAGCCCGCCAGCCCGTCACCAAGTAGCTGGCTGGATGCGGACCGCAGCCCGGCTCCACGTTTCTAGTCCCCGCGACGGCGCGCCATTCGCGGCCGTGCGTCTGGAAGAAGGAGTGGTCTCGGCAACGTTTCCTCCAGGGGACATCCCTTATGCTCGACTTTGCCGCGGGTTGGCGAAGCATGGGAAAGTCGCCAAAGTCGATATGCGGTTGCGCCTTTGTACTGTATCCATATATACAGTACATTGTTTGCCCCGTCAACCATACCGAAACGCTGGGCTTCCCCGTTGCGGGTAGCCGCACCACCCAGGGCAAGACATGGTGCGAGAAAGGGACGCAGTAGGAGGTTTCATTGACAGTTGAGTACGAATCAAATCCGCACAAGGGGACGAGAGGGTTTCCTTCTCGTCAAACAATGAACTGAAGGCATCATACCCGGATCCACAACCTCGTAAGACTGACCGCATGAGTGCGGGAGAAGACTGGGATCAACGTGTACTCAAATACCCAAGTACTTCTCTCTTTTGCCTCCTTCTCGCGCAGGGCAGGGATTGATTCGTATAACCGAAAAAGTCAGAGACGGCATGTCCTCGTTGCAACAGCAGGAACAGGATCCGGGTTCTGTTTGTCCTCCAACCGAGGTCAAGCCAAGCTCCCAAGCTCCCAAGCTCCCAGCACTGTTGAAGCGAGGGTTCGAGCTATAGGGATTCCGGAAATGCTTGGACCCTCCATGCCAGGTTGTGCTTAGTCCGTACCTTTTTGATAAATGTAATTTTTCATGTACACACTGCTCGCAATCAAGTCGAGGAGCCACCGTGTGCGACTGGATGTCTTCAGTTGTCTCGATGTACCTCCTCCAGGCCCCGAAGAGGCTCAAGAGAAGGTAAGAGACAATGCCGGTACCTCTAAACGCAATCGATCCGGAGTCGTGACGACAACGATGTGGTGCTCTCAACTCACTTAAAACCCGCGGTTCATGCCATCACTTCAACGCCCTGGTTTGGTTCATTGGCCCTAAGCCTTGCTCATCCCACTCGATCTTATCATCCCTCTGTCTCCTTGATCCAAACAAGAAGAAGAGCCAGAAAACTCGATCGCCTTGTCGTGATCTTTCTTGCACCTTTCACATCCCGCTGTCAATTCGTTGTTGACAAATCCCATCATACCATGTCGGACCTCAAGGCAAACGTGTCGGAGACCACGAGTGGTTTCCACGTCGAGGGGTACGAGAAAATCAGTTATGACTTTTCCTTCGTCGACGGCGTCTTTGACGTCCAGAACCCTGGCTTGGCTGCCTGCTACCGGCCCTGGGGTCGTGTGCTGGCTGTCACGGACAAGAACGTCTTTGCTCTGTACGGGCCCAAGATGGAGGCCTATTTTGCCCACTATGGGTTGTCCCTCAAGGTCCATCAGACCTCCATAGGCGAGAAGGCCAAGACGATCGATACCTTCCTGAGCATTTGCGACTCCATGACCGACTTTGGAATTATCCGCAAGGTACGAAGGGTCTTGCGTGTGTGGAGAGTGGTTGTCCTTGTCAAATGCTGATTCTTCGCTTTTAGGAGCCTGTTCTTGTCGTTGGTGGAGGACTCGTCACTGATGTTGCCGGGTAAGATGATGCCCACTCAGCATCTTCAAGCTCCCGTGCTGACTGAATAACCTCCAGCTTTGCTTGCGCCTCGTACCGCCGCAACACAAACTTCATCCGTGTGCCCACCACTGTCATTGGCCTCATTGACGCTAGTGTGAGCATCAAGGTTGCCGTCAACTATGGCAACTACAAGAACCGCCTAGGCGCCTACCACGCACCCATCCACACCTTTTTGGACTTCACATTCTTGCGTACCCTTCCCACTGCCCAGGTGCGGAACGGCTTCGCCGAGCTCATCAAGATTTCGTCCTGCTCGCACTTGGCTGTCTTTGACTTGCTGGACAAGTACTGCGAGCAGCTCATTGAGCACAAGTTTGGCCGTGGTGACGGCTCCACCGAGGAGCTTATCAAGGCCGCTGACTTTGTAGGTTTGGTCCTTTCCTACTCCTTGCGCCAACTATTGTGTGTTGTGATTTCACCAGCTGACAGCATATAACAGATCAACCGTGAGGGGATCTACGAGATGCTCAAGCTCGAGTCCCCCAATCTCCACGAGATTGGCCTCGACCGTGTCATTGCCTATGGCCACACCTGGTCGCCCTTGCACGAGCTGGTTCCCGCCACACCTCTGCGCCACGGCCACGCCATCTCCATCGACATGGCCTACAGCGCCACACTGGCCAACCACCGCGGCCTCCTGTCACACGCCGAGCACACGCGCCTGCTGACGCTCTTCTCTCGCGCTGGTCTGTCTATTGACCACCCGCAGTTCGACGAGGATGTGCTGGAGCGTGGCACTGCTGCCATTCTCAAGACACGCGATGGCAAGTTGCGTCTCGCCGTCCCAAATCCACTGGGTTCGTGTACCTTTGTCAACGACGTCTCCAAGGAGGAGTTGAACTTGGTCTTGCGAAAGCACAAGGAGATTGTCAAGAGTTACCCTCGACAGGGTGAGGGTCTTGAGGCGTACGTGGATGCCAGTGACACTGGCTACACCAACCTGGCATCAGAGAATGCCAGCGTGAACAACATTGTGGTGGAGAATGGAGGCAGTGTCAAGCCCAACGGCAACATGGCATCTGCTGTGGCTCGCGGCATCTCCAATGGTCTAAACAGCCGTGGGTTGGCTTGCACCAACGGTCTTAGCAAGCGCATCGATGACGTTCACGTCGTCGCCCTCGACAAGGCAGACAGTGTTCGGTAGTGAGCATCTACGGCGTCAACTTGCGCACAGATCGCCACGGTCATTTGCTTTTTTTTTCTTCATTTATTTTTCAAACCCGTAATACCTGAGATGGTCACTACTTCGGTGCGGAGATTCTTGTGACATTATCATAATCATACAGCAAGTGTTTCTGGATTTTATTCCAGAGCTATACAGTGAGCATCGACATATTAGCATAAGACGGAGAAAAGAATTTCGAGAATAAAGGAATTTGGACCCTCACATGCTTGCGGCGTATACACCGTGACCCCTGACGATCTTGTGTTCTAGGACGGCCGAGCCAGTCCGTAGCCTGAGTTAGGCTTCTGTACCGTCCCTCCATTCCAATTGACTGGACGTGCGACGGATTGGAAAGATCTGCCAAAGATCTACCGAGAAGGTCGGCTGTGGCAAGTATGAGTGCACACCCTCAAATGGCTGGGCAGGCCGGGCAGCGTTAGGCTGGCGATGGCGCAACCCACCCAAGACGGCACAGCCAAAGCTATATCCCTGCTTGCTTCCTGCTTTCCCCATTGCCATGTGATGAATCATAGACGACCATGGCAGTACATAGTGGCTGCAGCTTCTTTTTCTCATGTGTCACAACGTTGGCAGACTGTGTTTGTCCAATTTGACAGGCATGCTGGCAAGTACCTGCACGTAGTATGTTCTCCCTTGGCGGTACATTTTTCGCTGGATAATTGCTGAAAGTGCTGCCGGGTCCGCAGGAGGGAGGTCATTCTGAATGAAGTAAACACCTTCGCGACGTGGTGACTGATATGACAAAGGACGACAGAACCCAGTTGCCAATAGACGCGGTGCTTCTGTTCTTTGAGATTGGCAGCCACGTTTGTTATCGCTGTCTTTCTCTTCTTGAGTCGTCCAGGTTCACAAAAGGCGCGCGTGCTTGATCTTGAGGCCACAAAACAAGATGTCGAGCAGGCAGCGTCTTGGCTTCACGCGCCTTTCTGTTCATGATCATCTCAAGACTGCTGCACTTGTTTTCATCAGCCTCGTCACTTTGCCTGTGAGCTATCTCTTGGCAATCTTGATGACCACGCTCCCGCAGCCATGGCTCACCTATTTGTTTCCCTCTTCGATGGGCACACCGGCTGCTGCAGCGGCCCATCGAGAACAATGTCGCTCTGCTCCCGGGTTTCGACGCTACACCGTTCTTGTCACTGGCGTGGGCATGACCAAAGGCCTCACAGTGGCGCGCGCCTTTTGGTTGTGCGGACATCGAGTAATTGGTGCCGAATTCCAGGCCGAACGGTGCGGGATGTGGACTCTTTGGGGCGACAAGTTCCGGTCCTCCTTCAGCAAAGCCTTTGATTCTGTGTACAGCCTCAAAAAACCCGAGATTGCGCCCGAGTCGAGCGAGATGGAGAAGATCAAGGTGCGGAAGCAATACGCGCAAGAGTTGTGCACGATCATCCGTAGCGAGGGAGTCGATTTGTGGGTGTCGTGCTCCAGTGTCGGAAGTGCGCTCGAGGATGCCTATGTGAAAGAAGTGTTGGATAGTTTCCGGGTGGAGGGCAAGGACAAACACTGCGCATCCATCCAGTTTGGCACTGCCGAGACGGCGAAACTGCATGAAAAGTCGACATTTATCAAGCACGCAAATAGCCTGGGTCTCTTGGCACCAGAAACGCACGATGTATTTTCTCAGCATGATGTCTTCAAACATCTCGATGCTGCCGCAACCAGACATGCAGAAAGAAAGTTCATCCTCAAGCCAGTGGGTATGGACGACGCACACCGAGGCAATATGACTCTTCTTCCGCTGGCAACACCTGCAGAGACCCAGGCGCACGTCCAGAGGCTGCCCATATCGCAAGCACAGCCGTGGATTCTGCAGCAGTTCATCAGCGGCAACAAAGAGTACTGCACGCATGCCCTCGTGGTCGACGGAGTGGTCAAGGTCTTTGCGGCATGTCCGTCGTCCGAGATGTTGATGCATTATACTGCTCTGCCCAGCTCCAGCAACCTCACCCGGGACATGCTCAACTTCACCAAGACTGTGGCTCTCCATGCGAAGAAGAGAGGAGGAGAGTTCACGGGCCATCTTAGCTTCGATTTCATGGCAGAAACTGGACAAGACGGGCAGACGAAGCTTTACGCCATCGAGTGCAATCCGAGAGCCCACACAGCCGTGGCTCTGTTCGGGACGCCTGGGTCAGCAATGAGGGAGATGGTGGACGCTTATATCTCGGCAATCGATTCCCATGGTGTTTCAAAGACCACAACAAGAGTCTCAGCCGACAGAAAGGAGAGTGGTGCGGTTGGTATCGCCAGGCCAGCAGCAGATACCAGCTCGCGATACTGGCTGGGCCATGACATCTTTGCGCTGGTCTTGCTGCCGGTGTGGGGCCTCGTGACACTGAAGACGACAGGCAGCGAGGTTCAAGCGAGTCTCCAGGAGGCGGTGGCGCACTTGTCGACGTGGAAAGAGGGCTCATTCGAGCTGTGGGATCCGTGGCCGTTTGTGGCGCTGTATCACCACTACTGGCCCAGTGCCATTTTGTCGGCGTGGTGGCAGGGCCAACGATGGAGCCGGTTGAACGTGAGCACGACCAAGATGTTTGCCTGTTGAGAAGATGGGAGCGTTGATGGCTCGTCTTGTCGCGAAAGACTGGGACGTTTGCTGGGTCGAGTCAGCCTTGGGTCGGTTTGGGTTGAACTGGCGGTGCAAAGTTCGTCTCTCATTCCGCCAAGGTACTGCCACGATGTAGTCAACAAACGGTCCATGTTTGGTCTGCGAGAAGAAAGGTTGTAGCGAGATGGCAGATTCATGGAGTGTAGAGATTCCAAAGTGGAGTTGATATTCGCAAGATCGGTGATAATCTTCAGGTGTACTTGAACTGATAGAGCAGTACCTGGGTACTTCCGCAGCCCTGTTTATGTAAGCAGCTCGCCTGGGAACACGGCCGCGTCGCGTTGCCCTGGCAGCCGAACCCCAGTCAATTTTGTATGTCAAGATGCGCTCCAGCCTTCGTCAGCCTTTTACTTTTGCTTGCACTTTGCGCCGCCATTTCCACCTCCGTCGTCCCCCTTGCGCCAGGTTCTCACGGGACTGACTGCACTGCTGTCACAGATTGCCCAGTTTGTCGTCTATTCGTCCGTGAGCAGGCACGATTTGTGCGTGTGCTCCTCCTTGGCACCATTTTCGCGCATTCTTTGCAGTCACACCTTGTTGCGCCATCTCGACTACCTTTCGCGCTGCCACTCGACACGACCTGAGACGTGGCCAATTACGCTTGTCAAGACCCCACAACGTCATTGTCGCCGTTGCGAACCCCGCAGACCACCATGGCCGACCAGACTCCCACCGACCAGAGCCTGGGCGAGGACTTGTCCACCAACCCCAGCGCAGATGTCGAGATGAGCGAGGGTGGTGCTGCTGGCTCTGAGCTGCCTTATGCTGGCGAAGAGACGGGCCTCGAGGCTGAGCTTGAGCCAGCCCGCGTCCTCTTTATCGACTACCTCTCGAGCCCCATTGTCACCCTGATCGTGGGCTCGGACGACAGCCAGACCATCCTGACGGCCCACCAGGCCCTTTTGGGCCTCAGCCCATACTTCAAGGACCAGTTTGAGGGCTTCAGCGACGACGGCAGCGTGAGCAATACACCCCTCGCGCCTTTCACTTAGAACGAACGGACCTGTCTAATTCTGCATCTCTTTGCTCCCTTGCCAGCCCCGCCAGCTCGAGCTCCAAGATGACGTTGACGCCGTCGGCTGCTTCCTCGAGTATCTCTATACTGGCGAGTACTTTCCCAAGAAGAACCCGGGCCTGCGCACCCTCGAGACGGACCCTTCCATCCCTGCGGTCGACGAGACTGGCGAGCAGCTGCTCAAGCACGCTCGCGTCTACACGCTGGCCGAGAAGTTCCAGCTCCCAAGCCTGCGCGCTCTGGCCAGCGCCAAGATCCACTGCGTCAACTCGACCGCCAGGGGCGAGATCGCCTACGCCCAATACGTCTATGCCAACACTCCCGAAGACGACACGACCATTCGCGCGCCCGTGGCCAACTTCTGGGCCAGCCGCTCTCACAGTCTGCGCTCCGAGGCCGAGCCAGAGTTCAAGGCATTGTGTCTGGAGTTCCCCCAGTTCGGATATGATGTTCTCAGTAAGTGCTGGTGGTCTACTCGGCTTGTGTTTCTGAGAAAGTGAGATACTGACCAGGTTATAGCTCGCGTGCTCGACGAGAAGCTCAAGCGCGAGTCCAACGCCAAGTTGCACCCCGGTGTCTCTGCCAGCGGCCGCAAGCGATCCCGCCACAGCAACGCTTGAAGAAGTTGAAGAATGGAGCATGTTCGACAGCGGTAATCAGAAGAGATCCATTGTGCGCTGCTATCTGCAGAAGTACAGCAACGCAGCTTTCGAAAATTATCACTTTGCAGAATTTCTCATTTATCCCCCATCTTTCGGTTTTTCTTGGTGTCTTGATCCCCCCCCCCCCTTCCTGTTTTTCTTTCCTTCCTCCCAGGGACGGAACGTTGGATTGCTAAATGAACACAAAGAAGTGAAGAGCATGCCAAAAAGGCTCTCTTGGATCGGCATTTATGGCGCATAGTTCACAGCGAACAATACATGTTTGTCGAAACCCCCCAAAACGTGTATTATATTTGGATATTGACTTTTCCAAAGTCTTTGCGGATCGGGCCCAGTCTGTACAGCTTCGTATCTAGACAGGAGGTACCATTGGCGGATGTTCACCATGAGGGATCAGTCGCAAGGGGAATTGATATCTTGACCGAAACGATGTGCGGAATGGATGAAGCAGGGCTCGCATTACACTACAAGGACTTGGCAGCGAGCTGGCGCCAATATTGCGTGGTCAGAACGAACACCTCTTGCACTCGTCACGCGCAGCAGGCTGTCTTGCTGCTGCTCGGGGTGTGATCGAAGTCAGCCAACGTGCCTATATCTACGACTACCAGGCGGGTGAACCTATCTTTGATGGCCTCGGATGCCTTTTGTCTGTCACGCCAGCCACGCAATATGTGCCTGACGCCAAGTTACAATCTATGGATCGGCACAGTCAAAGTATCTTGCAGAATGCAAGCGTTCCCCGCATGACCCTTGCGAGGTGCTCTTCATCAACGACAATCAACACAGCTGTTGACTTTTCACAGTCGACAGTGAACAACGAGGGCCGCCGAGCGAACCAGACTCTTGTTCCTTGTACGCTACATTCGAGACTCGATAACTCGCTTGCTTCTGTCGCCATCAGATGAGGAGGATTTGTTTTGTTCCGCAGCGATTCAACCTCCTGCCTGCTTTGGACGGCGTCACGACACATCGAGCTCAGATTTCAAATCGCCTGGCTCTTCAGACACTGCAGCACTGCATCTTCGCTGCTGCTGGCCGCTTTCTATCTCTCGAGGTCATGTGCTGTGATTTCTGAGGAGTTACACTCATACAGGTATGTGCTGCGCGCGGCGTCTGCGGTAAATATGGGGGGGGGGGCGTGGCCTATTTTATGCATGCGGGCATGTCACTTGCTTTCTTTCCATCCGTCATTGTGCATCCGTTTCCCGGTTTGTATATTGCATGCGGTTCTGAGGGGTTACGCGCAGGATATCTTGGTTGAGATATGGAATGTGAGTGGAGTTGTTTGTTGTTGAAGCTGTGGAGGACGAGGAGAAGGAAGAGGCAGGGTGTCCTATTGTGGTTTGCTATCTGCTTCTTGGGCAGCATCGATTATTACCAATACTGTATTGACTGAGCTGTAGCCCTGACTTCACAACTATCGATCGATCGTCTTGGGTTTCTTGAACCAAATAGCAATCAAGACCGTTGTGGAAAGATACCCAAGACAGCAAGCAGCGCATTCGTACACAGACCGGCAAATGATTGACGATATACCTCCTCAAAAACATCACACCGCCAAAGTGACCTGCATCTGATCTACACACTCGCACATTCGACACTTCACAACCCACCTGCACCATCTCGGGTGCTCTGAACACGGCATCATCCAATCCGACCTATGAACTGCGGCAAATACCTCCACACCTAATCACAAACTCAAACCCCAACTCTGATTCTGACTTCGGCTCCGGTTCGGCTTCCTCCTCTCCTCCTCCTCCTCCATCTCTCCTCCTCCTCCGCCTCCGTTACCACAACACCTCACACAAAGCCAACCACTCTGTGCCCAAGCAGCGTGACCTCCTCTGTCTTCACCCTAAGCAGACCATCTCGCGCAGTGTCCCTTGTGTGGTGTCGTATTGGAAGCGCAGTACGTGCAGCTTGTGTGCAGCGGCCGTCCTTTCACCCAAATTCATCACAAAGCGTCTGCAGTGTTGCCGTTCTCGCTTTTTCCCCCCGCAAAACGTGACACGCACGGCTGCTGAAGTCGTCACTTTGGGTATTGGTTCACGTCACAAAATCTCAATGTTTGCAACAAGACCTTGGTCTCTGCGTCCTCGCAAATTGCAGTAGAACGAGACAAGACGTCCAACAAAGCCATCAGTCACATCTCCAAAACGAAGACGACCACACACAAGACCAAAAAAACAAAAAAACAAAAAAAGACACCACCACAACGCAACAAAAGAATTACAAGAGAGAAAGACAAGACAAAAATGGGCGAATGGGTACCACCTGACCGTAAGTCAGATCTCCATTTCTTTCTTTTCTACACTGGTATCCATATCACCATGCAACTTTATCACCGTCGTCGTCGAGTCGATAACCGGTCGGAGGCAATGTAACGGTGTGCTTGCCTGATACGCTTCTGGTGTGGTTCAAGGCAAGAGGGGGGAAAAGTCAATGCCATGTGAGTGCACATGTATGTTGTGTGATGATTGCAATTGCAGTTATCATGGGGGGCTTGTCACGCTTTGCTGGGCTGCTGTGCTTGATACGACCTACAACCCTGGAAGTAGCAATGTTGATTGTGATCATGCTGCTGATGGCGACGAGGATGGTGGTGGGATGGGATCTTCAACGAAAATTCGCTTCTGCTTCACTATTTCTTGAACTCGAACTGCTTTCATTACATCCTCATCCTCACCTGCACTGTCCCTGGTCAAAGTCAACTGCCCCCCGATCGCACTTTGGCAGTGCTCTTTAACCTTTCCTGGAACCCCTCCCCTTTTTTCTCTCTTTTATCTCCTGGGAACATTGTTCTGTCATGCTTTGACTGACGCATCGCCTTCTTTTACCTTTACCTTTTCACCCATCGATCCTGTCCTCCTCCTCCTTGACACCTCCCTGGACTAGCCAGACATCTAATCATGTCCTGGCTCCACTTGAGCCTCCTTCTCCTCGCCACTCTCACACCTTCACTAACGACCGCCTCACCAACAGCAGCACCGCAAGCCAAGCCAAGACAACAGCCATGGCTGCGTGCCAGATCCACCAGCAACGATGAAACCACAGACACCCTCACTAGCAACTCCACGAGCTGGCATGCATACGTCCGCGCGCCTGCCTCAGAGAACATCTCGCCAGTTGCCTTGGTACCGGCTCTGTCGAGCGGCAACATCACCAATCCGGATGGAATCCTAGGTGGGCAAGGCAAAGGCGGTTTCACGACACTTTCGCGTGCCTCGAGCGACGAGGACCTACCTAGCATCGTGCTCGACTTTGGGCAGAACATCGCAGGGATCTTGTCCATCAACTTTGCAGGCGCACAGTCTGGAGATGGTGGTAGTGGAAACACTTCGTCATCCTCTGGCAACGCAAGCACAGGCATCATCTCACCTCTACCAGGCCTGACGCTCGCCTTCTCGGAAACAATCGAGTATCTCACTAACCGCAGCGACTTCACCCGGTCCGACAACGCGCCAGCAGGCAGCGCAGCACATCTCACAGAGGGGACAGACCAGGTCGCCGTGCAAGCGCAGCCGTACACCTGGACGAACCAGCTCGGATGCGCGTACAATACCACCTCTACCACGACGTCAACGACAACGCAAGGCCAAGTCTGCTCAGACGGCTTCCATGGTTTCCGCTACCTGCGCATCACGCTCGAGGCACTTGCCTCGGACGCGCCCTACACGACAGGCTTTGGGTCCGTGTCCATCGATACTGTCAGTGTGGCCTTTTCTGCCTATCGCGGCACGCCAGATACCTTCACTGGTTTCTTCGAGTGCTCTGATGCAGACCTGACGAGGTGGTGGTACGACGCCGTATATACCAATGACCTGTGTACCGACATCTTTCGCTCCAACGACACGGAACCACGGAATGCCGACATCGACACCACGATGCTCGGCAAAGTGGTGCTCTTCGATGGCGCCAAGCGTGATCGTGATCCGTACGCGGGCGATCTGGCGGTGTCGGCACTGACGTTGTTCCTGTCGCACGACAACGCTGCGGCGGCGCGTAACGTGCTGTCCGATCTGGCGGTGCATCAGCGCAGCGACGGCTGGATCCCGCCGGCGAGTATCAATACTTACACGCTGGCATTGTACGACTATCCGTTGTGGTGGGTCGTGAGTAGCAGTGACCTGGTGCTGTACACAGGCGACGTAGACTACCTGAACGAGTACTACGCGACCATGGTCAAGACGCTCGACGTCTACTATCCTAACTCGACTAATGCAGATGGACTGCTGGATAAAGGCCTCGGTTCGTCGTCTGGATATGGCGACTATGCATTTTTGCCAAGGACGGGTGTAATCACGTACTACAATGCGCTGTATGTACTTGCTTTGAACAAAGCAGCAGTGCTGGCGGATATCAAGGGCGAAGAGGCGGATGCTGCGCGGTGGAGAGCGAGAGCGTCGAGTATTGGCCGTGAGTGCTTCTGCCGTGTCTTGTTGACTGACCGTGCAAGACCAGAAATGCTGACCTGCAAACGTGACATCCAGCCGCGCTGCTGGCCGCCAATTGGGATAGCACCGTCGGCGCATTTTTCGATGGTGGTCCTTGCCCGACCAACAACACAACCCCATGCCCAACGCACGCTCAAGACGGCAACGGTCTGGCGATCCTCTCGGGAGCAACCAACAACTCGTATGCGACGTCGCTGGTCTCCAGCAAGACCACTATCGACGAGTCGATCCTCAATTTCATGACGTCGGCGCTGTCCCGTCCGTACGGCAATGCCTTTTACGACAATTCCATCTTGAGCCCTTCGAGCCAGTTCGACCAGCGCGTGTATGCCTTCATCAGCTACTTTGAGCTGGCTGCTCGGTTCCAAACAGCAGGAAACCTAACAACTGCTTCAGATCCAGAAGCCGTGGCCGCGAGCGCATACGAGGAGCTGCGCAGGCTGTACGGCCACATGGCAAACAACGACCCCTTCAGCACCTTTTGGGAAGGCATCGGCCCCAACGGATCGTACTATGAACAGGGCTACACGTCTCTTGCGCACGGATGGTCGACGTGTATCGTGCCGCTGATGCAGAACTATGTCTTGGGCGTGACGCCCACGGGTGCCGGGTTCTCCACGTTCACGGTCAAGCCGGTGATTGTGGGCGGCGGATTGACGTTTGCTCGGGGTCTGGTGCCCACGCCAAATAGCGATGGCGGGATCAGCGTGGATTGGGAGGTTTCAGATGCGGCGACTGGAGCGGGCTTGCGGTTGACGGTCGGCACGCCCTCTGGAAGTTCAGGGCTGGTGTACGTGCCACTTGCACGTGGGGACGACACTGTTTCGCTTGATGGCACGTCGATTTGGACGGCGCAGAATGGTGTTGCGCTAAACAGGATGGGTGTGAGCTACGAGGGAGGCTATGTCGTTGTGGAGGTCGAGGAGTCGAGCTCGTATGTTTTTGGTACATCGGCTGGGTCGTAGAAAGTGTATCGTTGTTCTTGCCTTGATGATTTGACTGGTTGAGATGATCAATTGGCTCAATCGCATGGCCACTTCAAACCCCAAGCCAAACCTTCCCTCGGACCATTCAAGAAGTCGCTGGGCCCAAAGATTTGTGTGCGCATTTTGAATTCCAAGACGTCAACGGCTGACTCCAGGATCTGCCGACCTCGCGCTCGTGAAATGGAATCATGGCCACCATTTTGAGTTGTCGAGGCCTTCGTGCCACTGACCATCGTGTAGATCTTGATCGAATCTGGACAGATGATAAAAGGGCAAACAGGCAAGGTCGTGATGGAAGTATCTGTTGGCTGGTTGGGTTGCGCCATTGCATGCGCAAGGATCTTGACTCGAAGGAACGGTTATACGGGAGTGCAGGCTCCAGATCGAAGCACACGGAGAATGCCGAAAATGCCGAAAATGCCGTGTTTGATATTGAGCTGGGGCCCGTGGCCGTTGACAAGACCAGAGGGTAAACGCAGCTTGGCTTGTGGTCTTTGTTGCTACTCGCCCGTCGAGCAACAGGCAGCCAGCCTGCTGTGGCGCAGCAGCGTCTCTGGCAGAAGGCCTTTCATGACATTGGTCGTGTAGCAATGCGAGATCTCGTTATCGCTGTATTGGCCCCGTTTTCTGCGGCTGCGAGAAGGTCAGCATGGTGATCCTGCTTTCTCCACGCCAGTGGGACCAGGAACTTGCAGCTGAGTCAGTCTGCACGCTGGCCCGGAAGGGCAAGGCAATGCTCTGCTAGAGGACGACCGTAATGACTCTTGCCTCTTGCCTGCCAAGGTGCGTGTGCTCTATGCTGTTGATTTCTGTCGGCTGCTTCGTTGTGATGCGGCTGGATGCGTTGAATAATGGCTGGGCGACAATTCATGGAAGTGTGTGAAGGAGGAAAAAAGAAGAGTGGGCCAACCTTAAGTGCCATAAGAAACCCAGGGTAATCGTGTAGGGGGTCGGCAGACTTGCAGATCAGCACCTCAGCAACCACTGCAGCAGCCACTCCACAGCGCCTGGTCGGAGAATGCGGGGGGTGCTGGGGGCTCTGTTTGTAGCAGGCAGCAGGCAGCACTCAGGCGATTCGGTGCTGCTGTTCAGGTCTGTTGAGGACTGCCCCACAGCGCTTCTCTAAGTGCCTCTAGGACCACTGAAGAAAGCAATTGGCGCCCCGCTGAAAAGAGTGCAAGCGCAGGTGGGCCCTTGGACCGCTAGCGGGTGCACGCGGGCTCGACTTGATTAAGCCCAGGGATACAGCAGGGGGGTCCAAGGTTGTCAGCAGCGGAACAGCCTACATGATTCGCTGTGTCTGGCAGTCTGGCTGCTAATTCCAGCGCTGGCTGGGGCGGCCTGCGGCAACGGATGGCCGGGCTGCAGTGGGCTGGCTTTAGTGGGCTGCAGTGGGCTCCGCCACGATCATTCTTCCCTGACTAGGCTGGGGCTGGGGGGCCTGTCTTGGCTTGCTGACTGCAGAACTGCCTCCTCCTTTCGCTGGAACGACTAGGGGCCAGCACTTGTCAGCCGTCTTTTCTTGTCCCTGCACGGCCTGCTTCTTTTTTTCTTCCTTTTCCACTTCCAGCATCGTTGAGCTGCCCGGCGACTACCACTCCTTCGCACGCCCCTTTCTGTCCCTCAGAGCAGTCCGCTGCGGCTTGTCTGTCGCTCACGTCGATCGATTCGATTCCAATTCTCTGCATCTGCTGCCTGCGTTGCCAGTTTTCCAAGCGTCGGTCCTGTTTCCCTTGGGACGACGACGACGACGACAAGAACGAGAACGAGAACGCTTTTCTCTGGTGTCTGCTTGCGTGCCTCCAGCGCTTTGGTACGTCTCGCCGTGTTACACTTTTGGCTTGTGGCCTTCCTCGACTCGATCGTGCTCGTCCGACTCCCACGACAGAGTGCGACTCGAGACACGCGCCTCGAACCGCAGCTCGTCATACTCGAGACTGCGCACGCCATTAGTGGC
This sequence comes from Coniella lustricola, assembly GCA_003019895.1. Classification (NCBI taxonomy): domain Eukaryota; kingdom Fungi; phylum Ascomycota; class Sordariomycetes; order Diaporthales; family Schizoparmaceae; genus Coniella; species Coniella lustricola. Next base: position 20,432 of record KZ678682.1, read on the forward strand.
TGGATCCTCCTATCCTTGGCTTGTGCTGTCGACCTGGACATTTCATATTCTTGCGAGCGACAAGCCGTCTGCGGTCTGCCAGTCCAATGCTTGGAGCCCCCATCGAGACTCCTCCTCGCATCGCGACCATGGCCGCCAGCGCCCTTCCCACCGATGACTGGCACCCCCATGTCTTTCGCATGCCTGACTGGGTCGAGCCCGTGGTGAGTACAGGTCTTGTCCCGTGTTGGCCTGCTTCCAGCAGCTCCAGATGCAGACCCGACATGCTGACTTGGGCTGCCTTGTGCGCTAGCTCATCGTGTCGATCCTCTTCACATCCATGTACTTGACCCGCGCCAAGGACTTTTCCATCTTTGGCGGCAAGAATGCCTCGTACGCGCCTCTCGCCGCCTCGCCTTCGTCGTCCATGTCGCCGCGCTCCTCCTTCGACAGCGACCAGCAGGCCCGCCGCGGCTTCCACTCCGAGTACCCAACCAAGACCCGCCGAGTCTTTGGCATCTGGACGGTGCGCACGCCCAATTCGTCGCGGTTTGCCCGCCACATACACTCGCGCCTGCTGCAAAAGTTCCCCTTCTTGGTCGAGATGTTCTACTGGGTCCTGCAGTTCTTCTTTTACCGCCTCACGGCCTACATGGCGGCGGTCTACTACGGCGGCAACAAGCAGATGTGGGATGTTGCGCAGAACCACGCGCTTGCCGTGCTCGATGTCGAGACGCACATGTTTGGTCGAGTGGACATGACCGGAACCCAGCGGTGGATCGAGTGGAACGTGCAACAGTGGTTTCTGACAGGTGCCAAAGCCGGCGACTGGCGTGGTAGTTTTTTGACCATCCTGAACCGCTCCTACGCCCTCATTCACATTCCCGGCACTGTTGGGTAAGTTGGCTGGGGTTGATGTTGGATCTACCTGCTCTGATCCTCGGGTTTACGTTTTGTACTGACTTGTACAGCTTCATCGCCTTTTACTACTACATGTCTCCGACATTTTCACGATTTGCGAATGCGCGCCGCACCATGACCCTCTGCAACCTTTTTGCCTTTGTGGTCTTCATCTTTTACCCGTGCATGCCTCCCCGTCTGCTGCCCCCACAGTACGGCTTTATCGACACGGTCAATGGCGAGGACGCGACCTCGGTCTGGATGAGCGGCAACTTTGTCAACCGGCTGGCAGCCATGCCCAGCATGCACTTTGGCTATGCCTTCTGCATCGGGTGTGTCTTTATCTACGAAAGCGCGGCGCTCAGCGGAGCCAAGGAGATGTACAGACGGTTCAGCAAGACGCGTAGCCCCAGCTCGACCTGGCTCCCTGTCCCTTGGGCCGACGACGAGGAGAGCCAGCTGTCAGGATCCCGGCTTCTCGAGCAGCCTGCCGACAGCGGCAGCACCAGCACCAGCACCAGCGAGCGATCGGTACCCTCCCGCATTGCCTTCTTCGTCTTTGGCGTGTGGTACCCGTGCTGGGTGCTGCTGACCATTATTGCGACGGCCAACCACTACTTTATGGACGCCATGGTGGCCAGTCTTGTGGTTGTGGTGGCGTTTGCCTCGAACCGCATCTTGATGAACTTCCTGCCGCTAGAGGATCTGCTGCTCTGGGCGTGGCGGCTCGAGAAGCCCGTGCCGACCACGGGTCTGCGCCGGAGACGGCCCCTGGCGCGGGGCAATCCCTACTAGGTTGGCTGCTCTTGGATGTCTGGTTTGGCACATGTGTAGACAGACAGACAGACAGACAAACAGGCAGACGGAAAGAAACAGGGCTTGTTTCGCAGTAATAAATGCCAGTCACTCCATGTTTACCGCAACGCTTCTTGACTAGGAAAAGATTTAATGGAAATACATAATATATATATATATATATATACATATGTATGTATATGAATATACATATGCTTTTGGGGATGGAGCTACAAAGAAATACAAGGGAATTGGCCACCTACTAGCCTGTGCGTTGCATCTGTCCACGACAAAAATGGTCAACAAAGGTAGCCTTTTCGGGTTTGTTGTTAATGCATGAAGGATGGCCTTCAGTGTGGTGACATTTACATTGTTCTCTTGTTGTGTGCCTTGCTGTGCCTTTCTTTTTCCCTCTGGAGGGAGGGTTCCGGTCCCCGAGAGAGAGAGAGAGAGAGAGAGGCCGGAGATGTCAATGCAAAGTACAAAGGCAGAACCCACAACCAGCCAGCCAGCGCAGACTGTTTCAGGCCGTGTGATAAGCTGGGAATGTCGCATCTTGCTGGCTGCGTAGAGAAGAGACTTGTAGTTGAGGATCTACTGAACGACGGCAGCATAAAGTGATTCTCGTGGCTCTGGTTTGGATGTGACGCTGACGCTGAGTTTTGTTGGCTTGCTCGGAGTGTTTTCAAGGATCTTGAGGGTCTTGGCCTTGAAGATGTCCCCTTGGTTACTAAATATATTATAGTCGTTGTGGGATTCATGGTATCGGCAACTGGTGTGGGAGACATGTAGTGTCTATAGACTCTCCGTGTCTCTAGAATGTAGTCAGTATTGACTTCACTCGTGGCGGAGGTACTTGGACTGCCACATAAATACACAGGGATGCGAAGTATCTTTGGAATCTACAGTATGTCTCGGATATCAGATTCTGGTTTGCTTGGGGAGGAAAAGAAACAGAGGCCATCTGGATGCCCGGTCAGAGGGTAACAGCCGTTCTCTCTTGTCCGACGAGGCTTGCCATTATTTATACCACAGTTCTATTGGAAAGGACGGTCGACGGGCCATGCTTGATTGTGTTCAAAGAAGTGATGTAAACATCGGTTCGGTAGTCACACTATCACATGCACTCCACACCCATCGATCCAATCATCCGCTCATTTCTCTCGTCCGCTCGTTTGCTTGTTCGCTCGTTTGCTCGTCATGGCTGCCCCGAGACCATCTCGTTTCCAGCGCTTCAACGAGCTCGTCAAACGTGGCGCCCTCCCTGGCTACGAAGAAGGGCTGAAGTAGAAGGACGCCTCTTGGTCGCGCCACGACCCAGCAACCATGGCGTCACGTCCACAGCGCTCCTCGTTCCGCGCCGGCCTCGACCGGATCGTATCCAACGTTGCCTCTGCCTCTGCCGCGTTGTCGTCGTCGTCGTCGTCATCCCCCTCGTCTCTCCCGCAACGAGAGTCTCGCGAGCAGCAACTGAACACGGCAGTGGCAAGCAGTGCCTCGTGCAGGCCTCCCAATGACGACGTGTCGGCGCACTACTACGCGATCCGCGTCGTCGACGCCGAGACGAAGCGCGGCATCCCGCTCGTCTTCGTGCGCACCACCTTCAAAGCAGTCTACATGACCGACAGCGCCGGCTACGTCGCCTTCAACGAGCCAGGCCTCATGACGGGCGAGCCCCTCTGGGTCACGCTCAGCAGCTACGGCTACGGGTCGCCCATCGGCTTCCTCGGCGTCGCTGGGCTGCAGATCCACCCCAAGCCCGGTGGCTCGGTGGAGCTGCAGCTCCAGCGCACGCAGATTGCGACCAGGCTGTACAGAATGACGGGCTACGGCATCTACCGCGACAGCGTGCTGCTGGGCAAGCCCACACCCCTTGCCAAGCCGCTGGTCAATGGCAAGGTCGCAGGCTGCGACACGGTGCAGTGTGTGCGCTTCCAGGGCAAGCTGCTGTGGATGTGGCAGGACACGGAGCGGTTCTCGTTCGGGCTGGGCAACTTTGCCATGACCGGGGCCACGACTGACCTGGCTGAGCGGCTGGACCCCGACCAGGGACTGGACTTTGCCTACTTTACGGAAAAGGACAATCCCGATGAGTTTGTGCGGCCCATGGTGAGCATGAAGCTGGACAAGCCAGGGAGCTTTCCCATCTGGGTCGACGGCTTGACGGCGGTGCCGGATGCAACGGGCACAGAGCGTCTGGTGGCGAGGTATTACGCTGCGGGCCACAGCATGGAGCGCATCGAGGAAGGACTCGTGCTGTGGGACGACAAGAAGAAGGTGCTGGAGAAGCTGAAGAAGTTTGACAAGCCCGAGCGAGCGCTCGCACCGGGTGGCCACGCCGTCTTTGTGGTGGACTGCGGCGTGCGCTATGCGTACTATGGCAGGAACGTGCGTGTCAAGGCGGACTTTGCGAGTGTCTGCGACCCCAGAGAGTACGAGGCCTTCACTTGCGTGACGCCAGACGGCAAAAAGGCAGTTCGCGGACGTGACGGCTCGCTGCGTTGGCACTGGGAAAAGGGAGGCCGGCCCGTCAACCACGAGACGGCCGAGGCACTGGTGAGTGCGGGCATTCTCCGCGCCCAAGAGGCACCGTATCGACTTTGCGACGTGGACTCGGGAAAGCGTGTTGGTGCTGCGCACGTGGGCATTGCATGGAACCCATACCTGAAGCTGTGGGTGAATATTATCCAACAGAAGCTGGGCGACACCACAGCCGGGGAGATTTGGGTTGCAACTGCGCGGGCGCCCGAGGGGCCGTGGGAGGCGTGTAGAAAGGTGGCGACGCATCACATGGCGAGAGACGGGTATGCGTGTAATCACAATGATTTGTACAATCCTGTGCAGCATTATGAGTTGATGGATGCTGTTGCTGGTCGGAGTGAGGGTGAGGGTGAGGGAAGCGAGCGAGGACCAGGACCAGGACCAGGACCAGGAGAAAGTAACACAGAACGAGGGAGAATGGTATATTTCTCGGGAACGCTGGTGAATACGTTCTCGGGAAACCCCTGGTGGACGCCTGGAGGATATAATTACAACAACATCATGTATCGGCTGGATCTGGCCGAGGAGAGGTTGGTTGCTGGGCTGAAGGAGCCTGGGCCAGGACTGTGGCGGACCAAGCCTGATGAGTAGCAAGACTGTGCGTGAGGCAGAACGGTACAGACTCAGCATGGTTGGGTGACGGGAGCTATACTGGCATGGTGAGGGTTGTCGTCTTGGTCTGTGGAGAGATTTTGGCGGCACTTGGGGGTGGTATCCTCCGACTCGTGGGTTGGTTGCATGGAGGGTTGGAAGTATGATTGGGTCTTTGTATCAAGTACTGGCATTGACTATCAGTACTGTTATTGTCTGTTTGATCACAGCCATCAACTGTGTCGTCCATCCTCGGTATGAACTGTCTTGCCGGTCCTGGCCCGTGTCCAGTCTACGTATGAAGATGTGAGGCAGCCGTGTCCAAGACTCGACGAGATGTTCAACAGCAACTGTAGTATCTCTGTTGTCTGCTTGTGTGAACTCCCATTGAGTGATATAACACACACACACACTCTCTCTCTCTCTCTCTCTTACTGCCCTTGTGTGGACGTTGGCAACAGAGATCATGAATACAAGATTTGGGAGTTGACATGGCAACTCATATGCTACATTACAATGCTACATGACAGGAATACATGACAATCACACACGTCCTGCCTCATTCAGCGTCTTTGACCATGGCTTACACGGAACAGGTTCAGGGAGAAAAGATGTACACATCAGCCATGACTCTACATACATACATATATACATGCATACATGCATATATACATGCATACATACATATATACATACATACATATATACATACATATATACATACATACATATATACATACACGCATACATATATATATACATATATGCATACATACATATATACATACATGTGCGTACTTGATCAACAATACAACAGCCAACTGATCCAGGACGTTGCCAGCTCTCAAAGCGGCGCTCACATGTGCACCGCAACGTGATCATCCATGTAGGCGCTGATGTCGCCCAGGAACAGCGAGCACACAACGGCAATGGCGCCAAAGGCGATGCTCACGAAGTACACATACTTGTAGGACGCGGCGTAGGCGACCTGGCCGGCGTAGATGACGGCGTCGTACAGCTGCGGGTTGCCGGCAATGCCCGGGACCAGCGCAATCTGGTCGGGCAGGGCGGCGCCCGTCAGCTCAATGACCTCGCCAATAACCTCGGCCGAGGTGATGCCGGCGGCGACCAGGGTGCCGCCAATGTACTCGGTGGCGTAGGGCACAAACTTGTTGATGAAGACGTTGTAGTAGATGGAGTAGCCGATGCTGCCGCCAATGACGCGGATGCTGAGCGTCAGCGCGGCCACGGTGGCAATCAGGTCGTCGGGGCACACAATCATGGTGATGATGCTGGCGGGCACGACGATGCCGCCGATGCCCAGGCCGGCGAGCACGAGGATGCCCCACAGCTGGTACATGTTGTCGACGCGGCCGACGGCCATGGCGCCGCAGCCGGCGGTCATGAGCACGGACGAGACGACCATGATGGTGCGGTTGGCGCCGCGGAACAGCGACAGCGTCACCAGCCCCAGCACCGCGCCGGCCATCAGCGCCAGCCCAAAGGGCACCGCGCGCACGCCCACCATGACCGGGTCGTGGCCGTAGACGTTGAAGGCCTGCGTCGGCCAAAAGGCAAGCAGGCTGATGAAGTTGGCCCCCGAGATGCACGTGATGATGAGCGTCAGCACGAGCACGCGCGGGTTCTCGTTGATGCGCTTGGGGAACATGGGGTACGGCGCGAACCAGCCCTCCCACACGACAAAGGCCACGACCAGCACGGCGCCGAGGAGGAGCGGGAGCAGCACGTGGACCGAGGTCCACGCGTACTGGTAGCCGCCCCATTGCATGCCGGCCACTGAAGCGAGGGCTCTGCGTTAGTCGTGGCTTTTTTTTTTTGTTTTCTCTGGATGTTTGGGAGATTTGCAAACAAGAGCAAGAGAGAGAGAGAGAGAGAGAGAGAGAGAGAGAGAGAGAGAGAGAGAGAGAGAGA
>KZ678683.1:0-27142 GCA_003019895.1 Coniella lustricola
TTTTTTTTTTTTTTTTTTTTTGCATTTTGCATTTTGCATTTTGCATTTTGCATTTTGCATTTTGCATTTTGCATTTTGCATTTTGCATCTTGAGTTTTTGACTTATTGCATCTCGTTGTCGGATTGTCCCTGAAACAGGGTACTTCTTTGACATGAAACCGGACTGTGGGATGTTGCCAATGCCAAAGTGACAAGTGACAAGAGACAGACAGACAGACAGACAGACGCCTTGGGCACGAGCAAGAACGAGAGCAAAAGACGAGACGGTCTGAGCAAGATGGGACGGCAGGACGGCAGGACGGCAGGATGAGAGACACGGGACGGAGTGGGAACGCACACGCGGGCACGGCTCGGGTTCGGACTGGCCGGCGCGGGGCGTGGTGTTGGTAGTGGTGGTGGTGAAGGGACTCGGGAGGTTGAATTGGGTCGTTCTGAGACAAGACAGGACGCAGGGCTGGCTTGGGTTTTGGGTGTTGGATGCTTTGGCTTGTTTGGTCATACTGACAGCAGTTGATGTTCAGTTTGGCAATGGGCAGGTTGTCTGACTCGAGAAGTGACTCCGCTGGGTGCTATACTGAGGTGAACTTCCCACACATGATATAGTATCGTGAAATCTGGACCTCAAGGACGGGAAGTAGGAAAACCTTGAACGCAGCACAAACGGACTAGCCAGAGTCCAACTGCCGACTTGATGATATGTGTGCGGTGCTATTTCCAGGGGTTGGGGGGAGGGGGCCTTTTCAGACAACACGCTCCGGCTACTTTTGCGTCACATCTTGCACGATCCTTGGGAATATATCGACAAAGATCTTCTCGTGCTTGACAAGATAGCGAGTGGTATCAGGACAAGTTCGACTGCCCGCCTGTGGCATTCGTTCCTGATCATGACTGGAACTTGGACGCGCACTGCGATGCTGTGCCATGGCGTGCGTTGATTTGGACTTGCTGCAGAGCCCTTTGGAAAGCTTGCTCGCTTTCACGCTCCTTGCTCGGCAAAATACTATCCAGCAGGATCCCGCCTCTTTGACCAGATTGGTTTGATGGATGTGGCTGTTGACTTGACTTGGCGCAGGGCCAACTCACTCACTCACTCACTAACGCATACATACACACACACACATGTACACACACTCATACACACTCACTCACACACACACACACACACACTTTGTTGTCAACCCAGTCTTCAGAGCCAGTGCTGGGTTGAGACTGGCCTCTTGCATCCCCACCTCTTGCTTGGTTTCCCGCGCGCCAAACAATACACAATCACTCATTCTACGCCTCTGTGTGTGTGTACCCTTTTGGACCTTGAGCTGGCTGGCGCTCACGTGTTTCATCGGCTCCCAAGCAGACCAGCCACCAGACGGCTCCATTGGACAGTTGACGCCACTTGGAATTCGACTTGTTCTCTCACCATTGGTCTTGTGTGCTGGGAACTGCAGGTTAGACCCCGACAAGCCTCAACTTGCCCCCTGAACTACTCGAGTCACCGTCCCCGTCGCGCAAGCAGCGACCCTCAGCCACTACTGACGCTCTCGCTGAGCCGGGCGCCGCTTCTTGCTGCAGAATAGGCAGCTGTGCAAGATATCTTGTTGGCCGCGATTGTGAATTGATGCGTCGGGTCTCAAAGACTTTTACACGGCGCCACACCACACCACACCACACCACACCACCGTGATGTAAACGAGCCGAATGCGTTCCGATCGGTACGAGTTGGGCGCCTTGCACAACCAGGCATGTCCAGAGCAGGCAAGCCGCCTTACACGGTGGGACTGGACTGGACTGGAATAGACCAGGCATCCCGTCGCGAGGGGAGCAAAAGTCATGAGTGGGACAGCGAGACCAAGAGCAGAGAGAGACACGACATATGGGAAAAGCCAAGACCCGGCGGCGCTCTAGCAATCTCACCAATCTCTGAGTTTTTGCGCAAAAGCTCCACACACGGGTAAACAATGGGGTTTGGCGGTGGAGTCCACGGTAGCGCAGAGCACGATCCCAGCTGGCAGGCAGAGCGAACAAGATAATCAAAGTCTCTTGTTGGAGGAGAGAGAGAGAGAGAAAGAGAGAAGAGATGCCGCAGAACCGCAAGCAAGGGCAAACGACCGAGGAACGACCTGCTCCCCCGTCAGCCCATGTCCTTGCCCTGGCCCTCCTGTCAAGTGGATGGGCCGCCGTCATCCATGATTTGATTTTCACTCTTTTCTCCGTTCTCCGTCTTGTTTGTGCTTATTGTTGTTGGATGCTGTCCATGGCGTCGTCTCCAACGCATGCGCCCGCCCTTGCTGCCCATCTGGCCAACTATTCTTGTTTGGAGCAAAGCCGTCGACGAGCAAAACAGCCAGCAACCTCTCCCAAGTCCCGCCGCGCTCTTCTCCCTCGTCTTTCCTGTCCTCGCACCCAAGCGATGGGCGGTGGAGACCCCTGGCTGCTTTCCGAGGAGGGCGCCGCATCCACTTTTCCTGCAGCGAGTGGGCCAGTACGTGGTTGACGCTTGCGGTCCTGCGGGTGTCGTTGTGGCATCCCGCCAACAACCAAGAGAGGGAGGGCAAAAAAAAAAAAACCACCCGGCCCCCATTGCACATGGGACCCACCCTCCAGAAGCTGCACCAGAGCTGCACGTGCCTCCTCACCGACTGGTCCTGCGTTGCTGCTGACTGTGACCTCTGCACTTCTGGTACTGTGGTACTCTGGCCCCGTTACTGCGCGCATGTGTGCTTTGCTGCTTTGCGTTGCCCTGCTGTTGCGGCTGCTGCTTCTTGCTTTCCTGCGAAGCTGTTTGGCTGGCTCTGCTACAAGTGACTGGCTGGCTGGCTGGCTGGCCAGTTTCTGCTCCATCTTTTTCTTGGTGCTGGTGCGTTTTCCCTACATACATACATACATACAGACAGGTGGGCAGGCAGGCAGACACGCAGGCACGCAATGTATCTTTCGGACCGGGTCGAGTATCTTGGAATCGTGGCGGTGTCTTACCGCCGGTTGCCAAAAGCCTGACAAGGTGCCTGACAACGCTTGACAAGCTTCTCACCTTTTGATGCAGAGAGGGGAGCAAGAGCCGTTGATTGGGGGGCCAGCCCTGGCGTGAGATGCAGCGGAGGATCTGATCGTCCTGGGCTCTGTTGACTTGCCCTCGCTTGCTTCTCTCTTGTAGCCAGTCGACGACTGTGATCCAGCAGCAGTAGAGGCAGAAGAGGTTTGAAGTTGTTCAACAGTACAGTACGTACACAACATACATACGTACACGCATACATTGCTGCTATTGCTTGCTGTACACTGTTCTTGCAGGGTGTTTTTTCCTTCTTTTTCTTTTTTTCCCCTTTGGCGAGGACTGTGTGTGTGTGTGTGTGTGTGTGTATGTGTGTATGTGTGTATGTGTGAGTGAGAGTGAGAGAGAAAAGAAGGAAAAGAGAGGGGTCTTTTTGTTTTTTTCCTCTCGCTTTCCCTTACGCCTTTTTCGTCGTATCTGTTGTCACCGCATTTTTGCCAACGCTCTTCCTTCTCTTTCTCTCTTCACCTTTTACTGTGTGTGTGTTTGTGTGTGCGTGCGTGTATGCATTGACTATTACTCTTGCTTCTTTCGTTGATGACTGTCTTTTGTTGCATCTTTGGAATACTGTCACCCTCTCTCTTTTTTTCTTTCTTTCCTGTTTCGCATTTGGGTTTGGGTTCTGGAGTCTGTTTTGATATTGCTTGTTTTACCTCGCTAGCTCTTGGCATTTCCATCGTCCATATACGAAGCATATGATTGTGCACAAACACACTCTCAGACTGAATCCACGAGCAATCCCTTGCGACCTACTCCGTGCTCCAGGACTTCCGCAGCCTGGCCTGGATTGGACAGAAGGGACTGGACATTGATGGTGAAGCCATCTGATTAGCACCAAGCGTAGCCAACAGCCGGATCGTTACCTTTCAGGCCTCAGCAGAAGAGAAGGATCCAGACGACCAAGCAGGACAGTCCATTGAAGGAGCAGCACGACAGCAAAGAAGAGAAAGACTCCTATGAGAAGAAGGCAAGGGAAGAGAAGGAAAGAAAGAAAGAGAAAGAAGAAAAAAAAGGACCTCGCTCGAATCTCAAGCCCAGGAACATCAACCAGACCATGCTGTCGTCGTGGTAGCACAATTGGACCCAGTTGCCGTGACGGGAGGACAAAACTGGCCGGGACGAGCGAATATACAAGACTCGGCTCGCGATCAACAACAACATACCACCACGACTCTGCTTTGATATATATATACACGACCAACCCAACGGCCAAACTCGGAGACGACAAACACCCACAAACACCCACAAACGCACACCTCTAGATACACAAAACGCAATACCAAGATTCGGCTGACGTCGGCCCCAATAGCCGCGCCATGGCCAACAATGGCACCAGCACGGGCTCACAAGACGTCGACCTCGATGCCTCGTGGCAAACCAACCTGATAGCCTGTGCGGCTGCGACCTGGGGCATCGCCGCCGTCTTCGTCGCCCTGCGCTTCTATCTGCGCGGTCACATGCTGCACGTCCTCGGCCGCGAGGACTGGATGATCCTCGTCTCGCTCTTCTTCTCGGCCGCTTACTCGACTGGATATATCGTCGATGCCCACTATGGCTTTGGCAAGCACGCCGCGGCCCTGTCGCCGGCTACGCTGAGCATTGTAACTGAGGTGAGTTTTTGCGTTGCTGTTCTGCATTCGATGGGGGGGGGGGAGGTGGCCCTTTTCTTTTGCCAGCCATTACCGGAAGAAGGAAGAAAGAAGAAGAAGAAGAAGTACAGAAAAGGGCGATTGGAAAAGAAAAGCTGGATCTAAATCAAACCAATATAAACTGACACTGCCACCACTCGTCTTCCTCCTCTCTCACAGACCTACTGGCTCGGCATGCTCTGGTTCACCACCACCGTGCTCTTCACCAAAGTCTCCATCCTCTTCCTCTACCTGCGCACCCTGACCCACGCCTGGGTCCAGCGGACGCTGCGCGTGCTGCTCGCCATGGTCTGCCTGACAAGCCTCACCGACTACGCCCTCATGTTCACCACGTGCATCCCGCTGCAGGCGTACTGGGACGCGAGCATCAAGGCCGCCTACTGCCACTCGATGCAGGCCTACTATGCCATCCTGGGCATCCAGCTCGGCACCGACTTTTTCACCTTTTTGCTGCCCTTGCCGGTCATCTGGTCGATGCGCGCGCCAAAGGACCAGAAGATCATGTTGCTTGTGCTGTTCTCCTTTGGGTTCTTGTAAGTGTCTTGACTGCAAAAATCGCCAGCTCTTTCATTTCTCCCTCTCCTTTCCTCCCTTCTCTGGTTAGGAGACACTTGGACAGGCCAAGGAAAAAAAAAAAGACAAGACCAACGCGAAACTAATACACAGAACCCCCTCCAGCATCTGCGTCGTCTCCATCATCCGCCTCACCGAACTCGCCTCCACCCGCTTCCAGTCCGACTTCACCTACGACTCGGCCGCCACCGACTTCTGGTCCCTCATCGAAGCCAACACAGGCATTGTCTGTGCCTGCATCATGACCATGAACCCGCTCCTCCGCCGCCTCATCCCCGACACCCTGCTCACCCGCCGAGGAGCATGCGAAAGCACCCAGGATCCTCTCGGCATCAACGGCGGCGGCGGAAAGACCGGGAAGAGTGGCGGAAAGGGAGGAGGAAGCAGGGGAGGGAGCAAAATCATGCGAGTCCGAGACAAGAGCGGCCACGGCGGCCACGGCGGAACCATCTTCTTCAACAACTACTCCATCAACCCGCCCACCATCGGCTCGAAACCCAGCAGACCCAACACGGTCGTCGTCAAGAAACAGTCCTGGTTCACGGCGCAGCTCGCGCGCCTCGACCGATCCCTCCAGACCCTCAACGAGGCCGAGGGCGGCGGCGGCGGCGTCGTCAACGGCGACCGGAGACGCAGCGGGCGCAGCGGAAGCAGCAGCTACGAGACAGCGCACACGCTGGAAGCAGGGCTCCACCTGCCGCCGCTCCCTGCGTCGGTCTTCCTGCTCCCTGCTGTGCCGGACATGCCGCGGCGCAGCCACCACTCGAGCTCGAGCACCTCGACGCCGATCGAGCACGAGGTGGACGAGGGCCCGCTGGAGCAGCAGCGCTGGGCGCGGAGGCCGAGCTGTGCGCCGAGCTCGCCCGGGACGATACGCCGGCCCAGCGTCGTTGCCACTGCGGCTGCAGGGCCGCCGGGGCCGGGCTCGCCGATTGTGAGCACGATGCGGCGGCCGAGTGCGGCGCCGAGCGAGCCTGGGGCGCTGCGGAGGCCAAGTATGGCGCCTAGTTCTCCCGGAGGCTGATATAGAGAGGACCGGGCTTGCCTGCGGATCCCAGACTACACAATCACATAACAAACAAACAACAAAAACAACAATCAGAAACATGAGAGAGACAGTTTCCCGCTCGGAGTAGGAAACGATAATCAACAGCGCCAACAGAAGCAGGGCCCAGCCATAGACCGAGCCCGCTGGCGACCATCAAGAAAGAGTTAGCCGTAACATGGCTGAAAGCCAAGAGAGAGAGAGAGAGAGCGAGCGAGCGGGACACAAAAGATAGCCTGGAAGCCTCTGTCCCATGACGAAAATCCACAACAGACGACGAGTGGGAGCCCGTGTTGCAATCTCCCTCTGCGGACATGCAGAGCGGCACCGTGGCTTGGGACGGATATCAACGAGTCGCCAAAGAAGGGCCGGATGCGTGTTGTGGTGTAGTGGAGACGCAACTGTAAACACCCGCCCACTTGGATGGATGGATGGATGGCCAAGCCCAGCAGGACTATTGTGGACTTCACGCCGTGAATGATCGAGATTCGCTCATGTACCACGTGGACTACAGCTTCGAGAAGCGAGGCCACGTGGGCCAGAGATGGCGGCTAGGGGTCGACACCGGTGTCGATGATTGAGATGGGGAAACGGTACCATCGACAAGTGCAATTTCCACCATGGCGTTCTGTGCAAGGATACGCCACCAGATTGGCGGTGGATGGTTCAGACGCCACATAATGCAGAGGGAAGAGAGTAATTGGGAGTTTAGCCCCCTTTCCCTATTGTCCATATCAGAATCCCATCAATCGGGAGTTTTTTCCCCCAAAATAAAAATAAAAAATAGGACTTTGTAATTCAATCACTGCGCTCTTTTATTTATTTATTCACAAGCAGTCAATCTGTGTCTGGTAAATTATGCTGTTAGCCATGTCAACACTTTGACTTCACACCTTTCCACCATCACTGGACTCACTTATTGGCAAATTGCCCTTTCCTCCCACTACCGTCTCTAGACGTCGTATCTTGACTTGACGCCATCTTTGCCTGCGCTGTTCTTGTGGCGCTGTTGTTTCGATAGACTGCAGACCTCGCCGCTCCAGCTCCAGCTCCAGCTCCAGCTCCATCACAAATCACTCACAGCTTGACCCCACGCGCCCTTGGGCTTACGAGATCAAGTCCGCGACGTTCATCGGCATCTCATCAATCTGGGTCGAATAGTACACTGCCTGTGTGTTAGCATCACCCTTTGACCGGCAGCAAACCCTTCCGTCCTGACAATACTCACATTCGATATCCCGAAGAATGCGCACATCCTCGCTGGTGACAAAGTTGATGGCAACACCCTTGCGGCCAAAACGACCAGACCGACCGATGCGGTGAATGTAGTTTTCACGGTTGCTGGGCAGGTCGTAGTTGATGACAAGACTGACCTGCTGCACGTCGATGCCACGGGCCCACACATCGGTCGAGATGAGCACTCTGCTGTTGCCCTGTCTAAAGTCCTGCATGATACTGTCTCGTTCCTTTTGAGGCATGTCTCCGTGCATGCTGCTGACAGTAAAGTTGGCCTCGCGCATCTTGTCGGTCAGCCAGTCGACCTTGCGGCGCGTGTTGCAGAAAATAACGGCTTGTGTGATTGTGAGCGTGTCGTAGAGATCGCACAGCGTGTCAAACTTCCATTCCTCCTTCTCCACGGCAATAAAGTACTGCTTGAGGCCCTCGAGCGTCAGCTCGTCACGCTTGACGAGAATGCGCACGGGGTCCGTCATGAACTTGGTCGTCATATCGAGCACGTCATACGGAAGCGTAGCCGAGACGACCACAACCTGCGTCGCGGGAGGCAGGTATCGGTACACATCGTAAATCTGCTCTCGGAAACCCTGGTTCAGCAGCTCGTCGGCTTCATCGAGAACCAGCATCTTAATGTGGCGCGTGCGCAAGTGCCGGCGTCTGATCATGTCGGCCACACGGCCAGGAGTGCCAGAAACAATGTGCTGGCCGTAGTCGAGCTTTCGGATGTCTTCGCCGACGTTTGTGCCTCCAATGCAGGCGTGGCACTGCACGTTCATGTAGTCGCCGAGAGCCATGACGACGCTCTGGATCTGGGTCGCAAGTTCGCGCGTGGGCGACAGCACGAGGGCTTGGGTTTCGCGGACGGCGGTGTCGATGACCTGGAGCATGCTGATGGAGAAGGTCGCGGTTTTACCCGTTCCAGACTGCGCCTGGGCAATTGTGTCGCGGCCTTTGCAGACCTGCACGATGGCGCGCGACTGGACTGCCGACGGGGATTCGTAGCCGTAGGCGTACACGCCACGAAGGAGGCTCTCTGTAGCCAGTGTCAGTGCGTGAATGACGGCAAGACCTCTTGCTTGTCAGCAGCGTTTGCAAGCAGGCAGCGTAGCGTACCCTTCAGCGACATGGACTCGAAGGTGGGATGCACTGTGACCTCCTTGGAGGTGTTGAACTCCATGCGCTCATCCGCCTTGCGGTCGATGCCACCGCCTTCAGCCATGGTGTCAACGGGCGATTGGGTGGTTTCGGTGGGAGCTCGTAGTGGCAGCAGGTGGAACGAAGCGAGATTGAGCGTTGCACAGAGGATTCGCGTGTCTGGCAGCAGAAGCTTCAGGTTTTCGTCGGTGGCGGAATGGTTTGGAGAAGGAGGAAGCTGGGATTCCTTGGTGTTTTGCTTGCCTGCGGCTGGCGCTGAAGTGCCCCAAAAAGTCTGACAGGGGTGCTGCTCCCTGGGCCGGCGGCGCTTA
Source organism: Coniella lustricola (assembly GCA_003019895.1). Classification (NCBI taxonomy): domain Eukaryota; kingdom Fungi; phylum Ascomycota; class Sordariomycetes; order Diaporthales; family Schizoparmaceae; genus Coniella; species Coniella lustricola. The sequence goes on from KZ678683.1 coordinate 9,013, forward strand.
TCTTATCAGCACCCGTCACGTCGCAGCCTTTCGCGCCTTTTGGCTGCGGCTTCGTTGCTTCACTGCTTCATTGCTTCCCCCAGCACCCGCCACACCCAGCAGCCGGCGCCGTACTGTACTCGCCCCTCTTCCTGGCCCATCACCAGAGTCGCAACGTTCCCAAGAGACTGCGTATACAGGTCTAGCACACACCAACACCCATCATGCTTCTCGAGGAGCAGCGGTTCATTGCCGAGGACCTGGAGCGTCTCGAGCAGGGCATCGCAGACCGCGTCGACGAGGAGCCCAAACAAGTCGGTCAACCCTCCACGCATGCTCGGATGGTGGCTCTGAAGAGACGGACAACTGACCGCTACTCAACTTCACAGATACGTGACCGCCTGAATCGAGACCATGAGGTATTACAGCTCCTCGACCAGATCCAACGGCAATCCGAAGAGATGCTGTCGTTGTACCGCGATGTTAACGGCCTGCGATCCAAAGAAATCCTCCAGATTGGCAGCGGCGATCCCTTCGAGGAGTTCCACAAGCAGGTGAACGAGATCAAGGAGCATCACGCGCGCTACCCCAACGAGCAAGCAGAGAACTCCGAGACACGGTATCGGCCACGCAAGCGAGGCGATGGCGAGCCCGTGCCCTACGTTGTCGACGCCATGTTCTCTGGCGAGGAGGCCTTTGGGCGCTACTTCGACCTGCACACCTGCCACGAGTCGTACATCAACCTGCCCAACGTCAAGCGCCTGGCGTACCTGCAGTATCTCCAGATCTTCGACAACTTTGCGCCAGGCTACGGTGGCGTCAAGAAGAGCGAAAAGCTGACGGACCAATACTTCAAGTACGTTGGCGAGCTGTCAGATTATCTCGAGTCCTTCATGCGGCGCACCCGGCCCCTGGAGAACGTGGACAGGGTCCTGTCGTCCTTTGACGCCGAGTTCGACGCGGCGTGGGACAAGGACCAGGTCGAAGGCTGGCAAAACGAATCACAGGCCGTGGACAACAATGGCGTCGCCAAGACATTGAGCAGCCCCGACGCTGTGTGGTGCGATGCCTGCGAGAAGGAGTTCAAGAACGAAAACGTCTACAAGGGCCATCTCAGCGGGCGCAAACACCTCAAGACAGCCGAAGCACTTGCCAAGAGGCAGGAGAGCGCAGGTGAGGGCACTGTTGGTGATTCCATGCTGCGGCTGAAGGAGCGTGCCATTGCAGAGCGCGAGCACAGGGTGAAGCGGTTGGCCAGCGCAATGAGCACCGAGAGGGAAGACACACGAGTGAACGTCGAGCGCCGCCAGGGAATGACCGAGAGAGAACGACAGCAGGAGCTCGAGAATCTGCTCAACCTGTCAGAACAGCCCATGCAGCACTACGACATGGACGATGCGGAAGACGACGACGGCGAAGAGAAGATCCACAACCCCCTGAAACTTCCGCTGGCCTGGGACGGCAAACCCATTCCCTTTTGGCTGTACCGTCTGCACGGTCTCGGCGTCGAGTTCCCGTGCGAGATTTGCGGCAACTTTGTCTACATGGGCCGTCGGGCCTTTGAGAAGCACTTCAACGAAGCCAGGCACATTTACGGGCTGAAGCGCTTGGGCATCAGCGACACGCACCTGTTCCGAGACATCACCGGTATCAATGAGGCACTCAAACTCTGGGACAAGAGAGCACGTGACAAGAAGAGAACCAAGGTGGATGAGGGCAGCATTGTGCAGATGGAGGATGCTGAAGGCAATGTGATGCCTGAAAAGGTCTACTACGATCTCCAGAAGCAGGGATTGCTTTGAGGATATTGTGTGGTTTCTGTTGGTTCAACCAGGACGAGTCTTGCATGCCCCCTGCACTCGACACAAGCAATACAATTTCAAGGCCAACCTTGGCCCATCCTCACAGGCGTGCACATCAAACAGCCTTGTTGTTTAGAGAGTGCTTGAGAAGTGTAGTCTTGTCGCTGAAGGCAGGCCAAGCTGACTCTTTTCCCAGCATTATTACTACAGCCATTCTCTATGCCAAGCCCGTGTCATTCTTGTCCAAATCATTGTGCCTACTGATCTCAAGTCTTGCTAACCGCCAGCTCTGTCAAGTGACCGCCAGACAATCGCCAGTCTGCCATTGTGACAGCTCAAGTCCAACCCGACTTGGACACCTCGTTGTCCTGCCCTACTCGCGCCGACAGCCACAACATCAAACACGGCGAGAACATCGTTTTTACCTGAGCATCTTTCACCTTGCTCTCCCTGTCACACTGCTGCTACTGCCTTGAGGGTTTTCACCATGGCAACCTTTGAATCCCCTCCACATACACAAGTTCCGTATCTTCCACCGCGACGCGTCGTCTGAGAACAGTCCAATGCGCGATTGTCAACGGCGGACGTGCACCACAGTCTCGCTCTCTCAAAGCGCTTCCGGTCATCGGTTTCTTTTTCCGCTGTCCTTGCACTTTCCGGTCCTGGCGCTCGTCAAGCACGTTTCCTTTCTCTCCCGTTTCTCTCGCTCAAGATGGAGGAGGCTCAGAAGTCGCCCAACTTGTTTCCTTACCTGTTCACTGGTGTCAACATCGGCAACAACAAGACCAACGACAGTGGCACCAATGGCAATGGCAACAGCAACGTCGTCGACAGCAATGTAGCGCATGACGGCAACAAACCATCGATTTGGTACGACGAGGAGAAGGACCGTCAAGAACCAATCTTCCACGTCAACGGAGAGATTGTCCTTGAGGAGATGATTCGCGCGCAAATCACTTATCCTGCCAATTATCTCTTTGTCACGCAAGCGTTCCGGACCATCATGGACTGCCGCGGTGCCAAGATGTGAGTTTTTTGTTTTGTTTTGTTTTTTCTCCTCTCTTTGGCTTGCGATTCACTGTGCCAGATGATGACTTTTCCCCCTTGCATCCACTTCATTTGTCCTGCCGTTGGCCTTTATTCGGAGGGAGGAAGAAAAAAAAAAGAAAAAAAACAGAGGAAAAAAAGAGAGAGAGAGAGAAAAAAAGCAGAGGCAAGAAACCCGCACCAGCTGACAAGAATATCCTCTCCATAGCATCAACGAACAGGCAACCGCCTCGCTCATGTGCCGTCTTTTCGACAAGTGGCCAGCCATCTTCGAGACTTGGCAGCGAGAATTCATTCCCCTTGGCTACACATTCCAGCTCTACCGCGGCACCCCTGAGGCTGCCAACACCTCCAGCACCTCCATCACCACCACCACCACCACTCGCTGCAATCCAGCCCTGAAAGACCTCTTGCAAGAAATTGTCGAAGCCGAAGCCTTTGGACAGCCCCTGTACCCCAAACTTGTGGCTGCCACTGGCAATAACCTCGTCACAAATGACTACGTAGGCTCGGTGCCGAGTCACCTGAACCAGCAGCTCATCAGCATCACCACGCGCAAGAGGCTCGAGTGCATCACCACTGTGCTCGATATGCCGACAGCGACTTCTCGTGTCGGGGCGCGCCGCAGGGATGGACTGCTGGTCGACAGCATTGATGGACGCCCGGTGCCGAACCATGAGTTTGCGGTGCTGGGACTGGGTGTGTCGCGGGAGTTCATGTGTAGGCGGGGCGAGGTCTGGCCGTTCCAGACGACAATGGAAGAGGCGGACCAGATGGGAATCTTGGGCTCGTGGGAGGACTGGATTAATTGGGATTTGTGCAAGGAGCTGGACGAGGAGGACGCTGCAAATGAGGCGGCTGGAGAGCATGCCGTTGGTGAGAAGGTCGGTTCCGAGTCTGTTGGTGTCGAGAGTGCCGGCGTTGACAAGGGCAATGCTCGAGTCGGCGACACCTCTGGCAACGAGTCGATCAACACTGAGGGTATGGGCCCTCACGCTGATGGTCCCTCGTCACATCGCGCCAGGTTTTTCCAATTGCTCGAAGAACTTGAGTGGGACAAGGAGCTTGAGAAGTTTGAGGAGCCTCAAGACATCCGAATGGTGGTCTGAGTCCGAATGGTCGGTATCAGGATGGGTTGGCCTGTCCTCTATTTGAGGTCAGGATGGCACCCATCCATGACTGGTGAGCTGTGACAGAGAAAGCCGCTTGGGTTCCGTTCCTCTACTTCAGGTTCAGTCAGACTTGGGTCATTGGGATATGGAGCGCAAAAGCGAATGGGGCTTGGTCTACTTCGGTTGCGTTGAATTTTCAAGTGTGAGTCGAACACGGTATTCAAGACGTTCAAGGCTGGGAGGATCTGGAAAACTCACATGGAACAAGTTGAGTAGGCAACTTGGCTTGTTCGCAGACTAAGTCAAGTCTAGTTAGGAAATTTGACCATGCTGGCTAATAGTCTGATTCAAGTGAGTGCGTGAGGGTATCTTCTTTCTACTGCAAGTACTGAGTTAGCGGCCGTTCTCACATCCGGAACATGCTGATATAGTCTCGAATTGCGCAACAATAAACCCGAGATTTGCATTTATGACCTTTGCAAACATCTACAATGGGGTCAAAGATCGCTTCATCCTGATTACCGGACGATGTGAAGCTTGGGTATCGCTTCACTCGCTGCTTGTGCCCTGACCTTTTGCACAAATACAAGCAGCGTTTTTCCTCATCTGCAAGCAAGCCGCCGCTTCTAGCCGCAGGAATAGTCCACCTAAACTGTCTTCCGATACCTGTAGGGAACCCCAAAATCCTGCTAGAAGCTGATCTTGTTCAAGAATACACGAATGGCAGTAAAAACAGATTCAACAAATGTTCGCAAGTAAAGATCACGATTGAAAGGAGACAACAAACCTCGGGAGATGGATATTACAATTCCCATGAGACTCAAGTGAACATTAACGGCTTTCCCACTTTTGGAAGTGCGAACCGACGTGGTCAACTCCGATCTAAGAATTCCCCAGGTGCCAGGACGGCCCCAGGACCAACCGAATACTCAGAAAACCTCCATGAGCATTATTTCCGCGGGGAGTGGCACTGTGCTCAAAGTTCAGATGCCGGCAAACCACGTGCTAAAGGCCACGGTACTTTGGTCTCACAGGCAGAGTAGGAGAAGGAGGAGGCGAACAATAAGCCTTCTTGCAACATGTGACTACTTGGGATTGTGGAAATAAGCCATAAATTGGTGGCGTGTGTCTGCGCAGTGGTCTGAGTGTGTGTTTGCAACGCCGTGGCGGAATCCCATTACCGCATTATCACTTGAAATATTTCCGATAGAGCTAGGTAAATGCCAGTCTCCCGAGAACGGCATACTTGAAAGGCGCTAAGAAGAAGAAGTGAGCCAATAATCGGGATTGCATTTCCCAAGCGTTGCAATAGCTTGTGTAGCGTGCTTAGCTGGATGGCTCACTTACCAGAGTTGTGTGGATTTCCGTGGCTGGCTGGGCTCTCCTTGAACCCTCGCTTGTTGAGCTCGTGTGCACTTTGGCAATAACAGACAGGACCAAGATCGAGACATGAAATGGCCGTTCTGGTGCATAGTTCAATGTATGATGGAGGATTCCGACTACTCATTGCTCCTTTTCTTGTTGCTGCGAAAGGCACGGACGGCGGCTACATTGGGGATTCTAGAGCCGAGGATCAGTTAGTTATTTTTGTCACAGCCTGGACCTTGTGTGCCAAGGATCAATGGTAGCCGCAATCCACCCCATATAATGGTGGTGCTTGGTGCTTGTTACTCGTCCAGGCATCAAGACCGTCTTCAGATGTCAAGCGCCGTCATAGACTCTGCCAGACGTCATTGAAACTTAGTTATTGCGCGGCTCGCTTCGGCGTTTTGATGCTTGCCTTCTCACACACTCGCACGCTCACACTCAATTGGCACCTAACAAAGGAAATATCGGATACGTAAGTCCGGTGTGTGTGCTTTGGAGAAAGCATGGGTGAACACTGAGGAGCGAGTGGTGGGTTCAACTGGATACATGAGACAGAACGTTCTGGGACACGGATGAGGATTGGTTGAGAGCGGATGCTGGTTCTCTTTTGGGGCGCCATCGAGATCAGGGAGGAATAGCAAGTAGCTAGTAGGCATTGTAATAATCAATGACCGGATGGTGAGACGAGACTGACATAAAGTGCTGCAGTCGCCTTGATCTGGTGTTGTAGAGATTCCGTTGGTTCCTGTTTTTGGTCACCACTTATACAAGCTCAAGAGATTATTCTCATACTTGCTTTCTTCCCACATGGAGACTGTCCAACGAGTTCTTCAGCACCCTGTCGAGACAGTCACCGAGGCCTTGAACAACAACACCACCAATAACAACAACAACAACAACTCTAGCAACCGTGCCAACAGGACCAATAACAACACAATGGCGCCCTCAGCAGAAACCTCCTTCGCGGCACACGCCGCCACCCAGTTCAGCTCGTACGAACGCGATCGCCAAAAGACCTCCACCGAGACCCTCTACGCAACCAGCAACGGCGTGCCGATGCCACACCCGTACGAAACCCAGCGCGTCGGCGAGAACGGGCCCCTGCTGCTGCAAGACTTCCACCTCATCGACCTGCTCTCGCACTTTGACCGCGAGCGGATCCCTGAGCGTGTCGTGCACGCCAAGGGCAGCGGCGCGCATGGCTTCTTTGAATGTACGGAAGCGATTCCCGATCTGACGCTCGCGGATATCTTTGGCGAGAAGGGAAAGAAGTGTCCCATCACGGTGCGCTTCTCGACAGTCGGTGGTGAATCGGGTTCGCATGATTGTGCAAGAGATCCGAGGGGATTCTCGGTCAAGTTCAGGACTGACGATGGTAATTGGGATGTGGTCGCGAACAACACGCCTGTGTTCTTCTTGAGGGACCCGGCCAAGTTCCCGCACTTTATTCACACGCAGAAGCGAGACCCGTCGACGCATCTTACCCATGCTGACGACTCGACTATGTTCTGGGACTGTGAGTAGCCTTTGTGTGAACAATTTGAAGCACTGGGGGTATACATACTGACCATGATACATCACAGACTTGTCCCAGAACCCCGAGTCCATTCACCAGGTCATGATTTTGATGGGTGACCGCGGTATTCCAGACGGCTACCGCTTCATGCACGGCTACCTCGGCCACACAGTCAAGTTTGTCAACGCAAATGGTGACTGGAAGTATGTCCAGATCCACTTCAAGTCGATGCAAGGCACCAAGTTCATTACCCAGGAGGCCTCGGCCGAGTACTCGCCCGACTACTCGCAAAAGGACCTGTACGAGGCTATCGACCGCGGCGAGTTCCCCAAGTGGACCGTCGAGATTCAGGTCATGTCGGCGCAAGAGGCCGAGAAGCTGTGGGAGGAGCAGCACATCAATGTGTTTGACCTTACGCACGTCTGGCCACAAAGCCAGTTCCCGCGCAGGAAGATTGGCGAGTTCACGCTGAACGAAAACGCCGTCAACTACTTTGCCGAGGTCGAGCAAGTTGCCTTCAACCCGGCGCACATGCCGCCTGGCATTGAGCCTAGTGCCGACCCTGTGCTGCAGAGTAGATTGTTCTCGTACCCTGACACACACCGTCACCGCATTGGCGTCAACTACCAGCAGCTGCCGGTCAATGCACCGCGCACGACGTACAAGTTTGGCAACTTCCAGCGTGATGGTTCCATGGCCTTCTTCAACCAGGGCGCCAGACCAAACTATCTCTCGTCCATCGACCCGGTGCAGTTCCGCGCCCGGACTGTGAACCTGGACAAGACACACAGCCACTTCACCGGGGAGGCCATCACATTCCTGTCTGAAATCCGAGCCGAGGACTTCATCGCACCGCGCAAGCTGTGGCAAGACGTGTTTGACGACGGTGCGCGGGAGCGCTTCATCAAGAACGTCTCAGGAAAGATGGAGCTGTGCAAGAACGAGGAGATTCTCAAGCGTCAGATTGCCATCTTCCGGGAGGTCGATCCTGAGATTGCGCAGCGGCTCGAGAAGGCCACGGGCATTAAGGGATACGAGGGTATAGCCAACATGCGCTTCAACGGCACGCACAATGGTTTCTCCAAGGATCCCAAGGTTCGGTATGCCAACGGCATGGACGTCAGCAGTGGCAAGAGCGTTACGAGCAACAATGGCGCGCCCAGCGCTGGCACGCACAAGAGTTGCACTGGCGTGACCAACGGGGCCAACGGCAGTAATGCGACGAACGGGCATATTGCTGTTCAGTAAAGAGTTTAAACACTGAATGGTGCATGAAAGAATACCACTGCAAGTAGTTTCTGCTGTCGAATGAGTTGCGCAATAAGTTTGGCCTGCATGATATGAAAGTGAAGCTATCTTGAAATTGCTAGCAAGTCCAAGTGCCTACGTACACAATTCTGATTACTAAGCCCTGCTGCCTGGAATCGGTACTTGGGTACAAGCCACGGTGGCACAGACCGCGGTCTTGCGACGTCAACGACCGCGAGTCCTTCTTTCCTTTCCGTCTTTTCCTGCCTTGTCCCTCATTGATGACTTAGCATTTCCTTGTCACGAAGGTAAATAAATCAACGAATTAAGATCCTGTGGATTGAATGACTTCATTCACTTGCTCGTCATCCAAGCCCGCAATGTAGTCATACAAACAAATTCCACGACGATGGCGGTCCAGACCAAAGCAATACCCGCCCTCTATGTGGTCTACGTCCTGCGCTCGACGGTGCGCCATGCCTCGCTCTACATTGGCTCAACGCCCAACCCGCCGCGCCGGCTGAAGCAGCACAACGGAACAGCCAAGGGCGGTGCAGCGCGCACTGCCAAAACCCGTCTGCGGCCCTGGGAAATGGTAGCGATTGTGTCGGGGTTCCCGAGCATGGTGGGAGCACTCAAGTTTGAGTATGTTTCTGCGGGGTCTTGTCTTATTTGGAGCCCTGGCTCAATCGAGTTGTTGTTTATCATGCCCTTGCTGACCAAAGACCCGCAGATGGGCTCTGACCAACTCGCACCTGTCGCTACACATTGCGCCTGAAGAACGCATCACTGTTTCTACCCAGCGCAAACGCAGCGGTATGCCGAAACGACCCCCGCTGAAAATGAGTGCTATTCTGTCGAATGTGCATCTGCTACTGGGTGTGCCAAGTTTCTCTCACTGGCCATTGAAGCTGCACTTTTTCGATCGAGAAGTGTACAGTCAGTGGGATAAGTACTGCTCGTCAGCCGATGTTGGACCTCTAAGCAGGTCTCTCGAGATCGTGACAGACTTCAGATCACCTGCTGCCGCGTTGGCTGGAACCACAACACAGACCGCTTTCTTGGAGGATGGCTTCAGCAGTGGCGAAGAGGAATGCTCGGACACATCGGACAAGGAAGGTGAGAAAGCAGTGGAAGCCAACCCAAAAACGCCCAGTTGGGGCATTTATGCTCTCCCCCTGGATCATGCGCCTATGGCTGCTTACCTAGAAAAGGGTCAGGACATTACAACATTCGAGCGGGAAGGGGACTGTGTGGTGTGCCACCAGCAGCTCGACCATGACAAGGGTCTGCATGCCATATGCTCTCAGGCAGGTTGCGAGGGTGTCGGTCATCTGGACTGTTGGAGTCGGCATCTGTTGAGTCAGCAGGTTCAAGAGGAGGACAGCAGCAGCGTGATCCTGCCAATGGATGGACAGTGTCCACAATGCCATGGATTGGTCAAGTGGAGCGATATGATGAAGGAGTTGACACTGCGGACTCGAGAGCCGATGGAGCTTGACAAACTGGTGAAGAGGAGGAAGAAGGCTGCCCTAGCCAAGGCCAAGAAGGAAAGCACTAAGACTGCAGCCGTGGGCAAGAGGAAGAATAAGGAGAAGGTTGCAGTGTAGTGAGTCAATAACGAGTGCCTCTCGACTTGTGTCGATGTAATAAAGTAGAGAAGAGAGCAAAACATTCAATTGGTACAGCTACCAAGTGCAGATGATCGCCTCAAGAGAGCAGAGAGGCCCACGGCCTGTTCAGCTAGCGTGGGTGCAATACGACTTTCTTTGAGTATCAAAAAAAAAGAAAGAAAGAAAGAAACAAGAAGATGATCGCCTCATCAACACAAACCTGCACAAATCGGCCATTTGTAAACGGCAGACGTTGGATTGCGGCGCCGGGCAGGTCGGGTTGAGGACGAGGTGTCGTTGAGGTCGGGGCCCGCCTGCCGAGCTCCGTTTAACGACATGTCTTTGCTCATTGGCCGTTCGGGCAAGCATATGTGACGGGCCCCTGCCACAGCCCCTGCCGATATCAGACAAGACGTAAATCCTGGGGTCAGCTGGCCTGGCATATAGAAGTAGCACTGGCAATTTTTGGAGTAAGCACTTCCGCACCATTTTGACGTTTCAGACGGTCACTTTCTGGCATGAAGCTCTTGATCAATTCATCCTTCGCCTCTTTCGTCTCTCCAATGTTGGGTCAAAGTATCTGTCGGTATACACAGTACACAGCTCAAACCAGAATGCGAAACGCAAATCGTGGTGCAATGCGAGTCAGAAGGTGCGCAGACGCAGGCTGATCAGTGGACTAGTGCCATTCTTTCTGATTGGCAGCAGGCTCTGGTCAGCAGCACAGCAGAAATCTCTGCTGGCTTGCTGGACAGCTTAGTATAACACGTTCAAGTGCTGGAACTGGCGGGCAGAGTTATTTTCTAGTGAGCGCCGGATCGGGGCAGGGCCCTGTTCATGGCGGGATCATAGTGGGCCCACCCACCCACACTCAGTGGCTAACAAGTACTCAGTACCTGCTGCAGGTACCTTTTGTAAGCGCTGCAAGTATATCCAGTACAGGGCCGTCCGCCTCTGTACTATAGTAGCTTTACCAGTGCGCTGCGTGCCAAGTACCCGCTGTGGCCATTCTTTTCTTTTTTTCTTCTTATTCTCTTCCCTTGCTCTAGCGGACTGGCCGTGCCCATTCCTCAGGTCGTCTACATCTTATACTAGTTTATTCTACCAACGTATCTACCTGACAAGAGTACGAGACATATTTGATAGCCTCTTGGGGTGCAAAGGGCTGAATGCCCCCAAGTGGCCCTGTGAGCCCTGGGAAAGTGAATACCTAGTTGTCCAGGCCCAGCCTCAGTGGGCTCAAGTAGTCGCTACAGCCCTGAGTACTTTCCCTTCCAGAGGTACTTCCCCAAGTACTTGGCCAAGTACCTCGGTGGCCCAGGCCCAACTACCCTATACTTCAGCCCAGCATAGCACTCTGCACGTTATAGCAGGCACTAGTCGCTCGCTCGCTCTGGCTGCCGATGCCACTTTCGACTTTCTGATCCCCTCCCGCCCTGCGACCCATTTGATTATTCTTCCTTCTCGTCCTTCGTCCTTCTCCCTCTGCTGCCATCCCGCCCACACTCAACGTCCCGACCCAACCGCGACTCGCTGGCCAGCTCGAGTTTCCAACACACCCAGGATCGTCAACCCTGCTGCCGGTGCGATCGATTGACCTTGTTCACCTTCCAGCACCAAAACTCCCAGAAAAAGACATCTGGGACTGCTCACGACCCACTACTCGTTCGATCCGCCACTACGGGTCTGCAGCCTGCGACGGTGGTTGCGACTATCACTGCGAACAACTACGAAGTGCCACCTGCCAACTGCGGCCTTCCCGACCAGCCACGACCGCGCTTCTACCCCGTTGCCCAGCTGCTTTTCGAGTACCACCAAGTCCCATTGTCCTGCCTCGACTGCAGCACCGGCAGCACCATCGACCGACGCTTTTCAAGTTCGGCGGCATGCACTGCGATGCGAGCGTCCTCACCTCTGCCCGGCTCCTCCAGTGCTGTGTGAAGGACTGCGACTCCCTTCCACCACGCCCTCGCTCCATTTGCGACCCGCCTTCTTAAACACCCACACAGCGAACCGTTTCCATAAACCGCGCGCCTTCCAGATGCCGTCCTCGACTCCCGCGTCCGGCCCAGGCGGCGGCAGCAGCGGCGGCGGCGGTGGTGGTAGTGGCACGACTGCCAGCGTCAATGCCAGCGCCCGAGCATCGCCTGCCGTTGGCGCCCCGCCGATTCAAACAAACACAAATACCGCGACTTCCTCTTCCTCTTCCTTCAAGACCAAGAACGCCTCGGCGAATCTAAGCAGCAATACCGTTCACCCACAAACGGCACTGAGTAGCATGATCAGCCTGCCGTTGGACCTCTCCTCGGTGGAGCGGCGTGGCCAGCCCACGGCCGTAAAGGAACCACTCAAGAAGACGAGCCGAATATACGATCTGGAAGAAGCGCCCGTCTTCCAGCCGACAGAGGAGGAGTGGAAAGACCCCATAGAATACATGCGCAAAATCACTCCAGAGGCCGAGAAGTTTGGCATTTGCAAAGTCATTCCGCCAGATTCGTGGAATCCAGAATTTGCTATTGATACCGAGGTTAGCCAGCTTGCTCTTCCACCACAGCCCGGCTGGTTCTCTGTGGGATTTGATAATGCGCTGCGCACTTTGTGCACAAAATTACACAGCACCAATTGGTCGTGTGTTTGTGCTTGGCTCTTTGACTGACCATGCGTGATAGAGATTTCATTTTCGTACCCGCAAACAAGATTTGAACTCTGTTGAAGGCAGTAAGCCATCCTCCTTTGCCCCTCGTTCTGCAAGCCAGGCCGGCTGGTGATATTGGCAGAAATTGAGTAACCTCTGTTTGCAACAGGCAGTCGAGCGAACCTTACATATGTCGATGCTCTGCTCAAATTCCACAAGCAAAATGGAAACCAGCTCACGCGCATGCCGTTTGTCGACAAACGACCGCTCGACCTGTATCGCCTCAAAAAGGCTGTAGAATCCCGTGGTGGTTTTGAAAAGGTCTGCAGGTCCAAGAAGTGGGCTGAAATCGGACGTGATCTCGGTTACAGCGGCAAAATCATGAGTTCGCTGTCCACATCACTCAAAAACTCATATCAAAAGTGGCTGTGCCCTTACGAGGACTTTTTGAAGCTCGCAAAGCCCGGTATTCATCAACAGCTTGAGTGGGAAAATGGCGGGCCGTTGACGCCAAGTCCAGCCCCGAGCCCCATGAAGCGTTCCAACCTCAACACACCCTCTGATCCCCGAAGCGACTCTCCGATCCGAAATGCCTCGGGCGCTTTACAAGCCTCCGTCAATTCAGAGCGTGACACACTAGCGCAGGATGCGCCGCCCCTACCATCGCAACCTGCTTCGTCAGGTTTCACGGCCATCAACTCTGGAGGCTTCACTGCTGTCAATTCAGGCTTCACTAGCGTTAACCGTCTATCTGCAACGACGCCCGCGCCAACACAAGCGCCCGCGCCCGAGCCCAAAGTCATCACGCCTACAAAACAGTTCGCCACGCCTTTGGCTTCCGCAAAGAATACCCCAGAGTACAGACCATCTAGCCTGGGACCGGCAACGGCACTCAAGCGGCAAATGAGCAATGATAGCCTTGACTCAGCGCGTGAAAACGGCGCCGATAAGGATGAGGACAACGGCAGCAGGAGGAGTAAACGGCTTAAAAAAGGTATGTCCCATCTAGCTGGAAGTTTTTCCTGTCAACTTTTGCCCCAGAGCAAGGGGTAAGCAGCTACAAACAAAAGACTGCTGTGGTTGTGGCGCTGGCGTATCATTCGCAGAAACGAATGCGATACAGCATTCCCGGCTTCATCGTCCGGACTGGGTGCAGTAGAGAAGAGATGGAACCAGGGTGGCACAAAGGACCCATTCTTTGGGGCTGCAGGACTGCAACCGGCGCCAGCTCTTATTGGTGTGCATTCGCTCGGCTAATGCAGAACGCTGACTCTCTGCATAGAAGCTGTACCGACGGTTGCTGGCTCTCACATGTCTATGTTCCGACCAATGCCCAGATTGCCACGAGAAGAATCCACGAATAATCCGCCGGGCGAGGTAAGTGCTGTGATATGAACTTGCAAGCCTTCAACTCTTTGCGATTTATGTGCTGGCTAACAGTCGTAAAACGTTAGAAGTGCACAAACTGTGGCAAGGCTGAAGAGGCCGGCTTCCTTGCAATTTGTGAGTCGTGTGACAATGCTTATCACGGTAATTGCCTGGACCCACCCATCAAGACCAAGCCGGACGCAGACTGGAATTGCCCACGATGTCTTGTTGGGGATGGTCAATTTGGATTCGAAGAAGGCGGCCTCTACTCGTTGCGCCAATTCCAGGAGAAGGCTGCCGACTTCAAGCAGAGCTATTTCGAAAAGAAGATGGCCTTTGACCGACAGCTGGGTTGCAACAAGCCCGTGACGGAAGATGATGTAGAGCGTGAGTTTTGGCGTCTGGTCACCGACGTGGACGAAGAGGTGCAAGTCGAATATGGCGCCGACATTCATTGCACTACCCACGGATCTGGATTTCCCACCATTGAAAGACACCCAAATAGTCAGTACGCAACCGACCCATGGAACCTCAATGTTCTTCCCTACCACCAGGACAGTCTCTTCAGGCACATCAAGTCCGACATCTCGGGCATGACGGTACCCTGGGTATATGTTGGCATGACTTTTTCCACCTTTTGTTGGCACAACGAGGATCACTACGCCTACTCAGCAAATTACCAGCATTTCGGCGCCACCAAAACCTGGTACGGCATTCCAGCAGAAGACACGGAAAAGTTCGAACAGGCCATGAAGGACGCAGTGCCCGAGTTGTTCGAAACGAACCCAGATCTTCTGTTCCAGCTCGTCACGCTTCTGACCCCTGATCAGCTGAAGAAAGCTGGTGTGCGTGTGTATGCGGCGGATCAGCGAGCCGGCCAGTTTATCATCACTTTCCCTAAAGCGTACCATGCCGGCTTCAACCATGGCTTTAACTTCAACGAGGCAGTAAACTTCGCACCTTCTGACTGGGAGCCCTTTGGTAATAACGGAGTTGAGCGACTGCAAACCTACCGTCGCCAGCCTTGTTTCTCGCACGACGAACTCTTGTGGACTGCTGCAGATGGCACAACCAGCAACGGTTTGACAATTCAGACAGCAAAGTGGCTTGCACCAGCGCTGGAACGCATACATCGCCGTGAGCTTGCCGAGCGCACTGCTTTCAAAGAGCAGCATGTCAGCTCGTCGTCGCATCAATGCACACTCGGCGGAGACGGTGGCGGCGAAGGAACATGTCCCCTGACACTTAAGATTGAGGATGTGGATGTTCCCGAGGATGAATATTCGTGTGCCTTTTGCAAGGCATTCGCTTACTTGTCTCGCTTCAGGTGTCTGAAGTCTAACAAGACTTATTGTCTTTTGCATGCAGGCAATCAACCGTGCTGTGATCTTCCGGAAGCCGAGCGATATCTCGGAAATGACCATGAGCTTATCTACCGCAAGACAGACGACGATGTCATTGCTACTAGCAAAAAGGTTCGGGAAAAGGCAAGTGTGCCTGAAGTATGGGAGGAGAAGTACGACAAGGTTCTCGAGGAGGAGCCGACACCTTCCCTAAAGACCTTGCGCAACCTGCTCAACGAGGGTGAACGCATACCGTACGAACTCACCACCCTCCCTCTCTTGCGGCATTTTGTTGACCGTTGTAATCGCTGGGTCGAAGAGGCGACCAACTACACGATCCGCAAGCAGCAGAACCGCCGAAAAAACGAAAAGGCGTGGCAAACAGGGCTGCGCAAATCGAGCACCGCACAACAAGACGAACGCGAGCGCGAACAGCGCAAGCTCTTGAACATATATCGGCTCGTCAATGAGGCAGAGCAAATTGGATTCGAGTGTCCCGAGATCCAGCTTCTCAAAGACAGAGAAGCGGCCATTCGAGCATTCCAAGAGAGTGCCAGAAATGTCATTGACCACCCGTCTCTGCATCAAGTTGAGTCCGTGGAGGAGCTGCTCGAGGAAGGCAATGGCTTCAATGTTGATCTTGACGAGATGGACAAGTTGTCCAAAGTGCTTGACAAGCTCAAGTGGAACCAAAAAGCCAAAGAAAGCCGTGGTGTCACCATGTCCTTTGCCGACGTGACGGAACTGATTGATGAAGCGAAGCGTATCGGCATCGAAAGCTACAACGATCACTTGGCTCACTATGTCGAGCAATTAACGCAAGCCTTTTCATGGGAGAAGAAGGCCAAGGAGATTATGGAGGGTGACATTATTCACTACCAGCAATTGGAGGCATTGTCTAACCAGGCCATGCAACATTCGCTGCCCGTGTCTACCACGACACTAGAGCAAGTCGACCAAATATTGCACAAGCACCGAGAAGCTCTGCGCTTAATCAGCGACCTGAATGCTCGGTCGCGGACAGATGACTTCCGGAAGCGACCAAAGTATGCAGAGGTTTCTGATGTCATGAAGATGCTGGAAGATCTGCAATCAAAGCCTGCAGGAACGCTGGACTTGGAAAAGGAGCTGCGTCGCCACGAAGACTGGATGCGTAAGGGCAAGAAGCTTTTTGGCAAGACGAACGCGCCTCTACATATCCTCAAGAGTCACATGGAGGCCGTCTTGGAACGCAACATCGACTGCTTTGACATATCCAAAGACAAGCCAAGACTACCAGCAGAGCCAGCCTCTCGCGAACCTTCGCCGGATAAGGACAAGGCAGGAGGTGGAGTGTACAGGTGGGATGACCCTAAGTTCAGGGAGGTCTTTTGCATTTGCCGCAGGGTGGAGGCCGGCATGATGATTGAATGCGAGTTGTGTCACGAATGGTGAGTTTTTTTTGGTGGTTGTTGTTTTTTCCCCTTGGCGTCCTGTTTTCTTTTTGGGGGGGGCGGAGGGGCTTCTTGACTGATCCTCTTTTTCTAGGTACCACGGCAAATGCTTGAAAATCGCACGGGGTAAAGTGAAGGAGGAAGATAAGTACACTTGTCCTATCTGCGACTGGCGAGTCAAGATCCCTCGCGATGCTGCAAGACCAAAGCTGGAAGATCTCACCGAGTGGTACGATGAGATACCAGGCCTGCCGTTCCAACCTGAAGAGGAAGAGCTGCTCAAGAAAATCATCAAGAATGCCCAAGACTTCCGCAACCACGTCGCTGCATACTGTAACCCAGTCTTGTCGACACGCAATGAGGCTGAGACGCAGCGCTTCTACTTGCGCAAGATTGAGGGCGCCGAGATTCTTCTCGCCGACGAGACCAACTTCTTCCGTCAAGAACTGCACAAGTGGAGTCCCGTTGCGCCCGAAGCACCGCCCATTATCGAAAGATCAAAGAGTACCCGCAAGCCACGGCCGACAAAGCTCGATAGATTGCTGTTTCAGCATGGTGTTACTAATGTCGAGGACCTCCCAGAGGCTGTCAAAAGCAAAGGCATCAGCCTCAAGCGGAAGCGGCAGAACGCCGAAATGGCGGCACAAGCCGCACAACACGCCGCTGCCGGCTCTTCGTCAGGCGGTGGTCCTGCAACCAGTCCCGGCGTGCATGGGTACACATCCTACTATCAGCGCGGATCCTCGTCACAGCCACAGACACCAGGGTTGCCTGGTACTGGCGGCTCGCACGGCCACTCATCGTCGCGGGCACACGGATCAGCTGGCTCATCGTCGCATCATGGTCATTCATATGGTCGCGGGGAATCCTCGGCATCCATGATTCGATCAAATGACCCGCTGGACCTAGAGCCTTCGAGCAATGCGAATATCCACCCTGGATTCTTCTTGCCTCCTACCGCAAGCGGGCCTCACCTTGTCGGCGATGGCAGCGCGAGCCAGTCCATGGAAGAGCGCTTCCTTCGTGGCCCCACAGCGGATGAAGGTAGCATGCTCGGCTCCTACATGCTGGCCAAGACGCGGGACCAGCGCAAAGAGGCCGATTCCATGTTTGCATCCAGCCACTTCCCTCCTGTTGGTGGCTCCAGTCTTTCTGGACCGGGTGCCCACGATGATGGCGTGGATGATGGCGAAGTTGATCAACTGTTTGCTGCCATGGTGAACCAAGATGATGACGATGAGAAGGACAAGGAGCAGGAGAAGGAGAAGGAGAAGGAAAAGGAAAAGGAAAAGGAAAAGGAAGAGGAAAAGGAAAAGGAAAATCAAAAGGCTGAAGGGGTTGCTGGCGCTAGCAGTAGCAGTCAGCAGCGGCAGCAGCAGCAACAGCAGCATGGGGATGAGAAAATCACGGCGGACAGTTTAGAGAAGGAGAGGAACGGAATGGATGCGTTGCTTGATGGGGATTAATTCAATGAAGGAAGAAGTAATGTTGATTTCAACGGAAAGGTGTACCGAGTGGATGGGATGGCGAGAGGAGGGGAGCATGTTACTTCAAAAGGGTTTGCAGTCGATGGGAAAGGCTAGATTCTGCAGTTTGCAACTTTGTCCCTGGAGTGTGGCCTTGTTTGCTTGCTTGTTTGCTTGCTTGCATTTGGGAGTTTGGGGGG
>KZ678684.1:0-27076 GCA_003019895.1 Coniella lustricola
AAAAAAAAAAAAAAAGAAAAAAAAACCCCTTCCTCTCTTTAGACAGATTTATGCTACAAGCTCTATCACCTCAAACTGTCACAGGGTATGATTGGAGGTGAATGGTAAGCATAGCGTTGCATAGGGGTGTGACTTGAGTACATGATGTGGGCTTTGTGGTAGCTTGTTCGGGTTTTGTTGATGAAGAGAGTTGAAGTTTTGTTCTAATTGGTGAGTTCGTGAGATTATTGTGTTCTTAGGAGTTACCTTGGGATTTAGGCAGTGTACGGTGGCGGTGGTATTAACGATATTGGTGATCACACCCGAGATGGCGGACCTCCTATTTGACCTGTACTATATACATATTAATCACAAACTGGTTAAGTTACAGTACTTCTGTTGGGTTAAGGCAATTAAACATGTCTTTTGTCTTCTAATCCTACCAATGTTCGTGAGATTTGATGTTTGATATTTTCAGGATGGTAAACGTCGTGATCACTTTCAGACTTTTTGGGGCTCTGTTTAAAAGCTTAACTTCTCGAAGATAAGATGTATGACTAATGTCAGCAATTATGTAGAATAAGTCTATTTGGAATTGATTATGACGAGACTGTGCCCAGACACATTGGATGCATGATAACCTAACAGGATAGCTGTGCATATCCGATGATACGTAGTTCATGGTAAGTGAGGGAATATTGCTTACGGCCCACGCTGAACAAACACATGAATACAAATACAAAAGCTCCAGACACCAGGGATCAATGCTTGCTTTACCATAGTCAATAAAAGGGATGCTATGCTACCTATACGAGGGATCTGAAAGTGCATATTAAGCCGGATTCTCGTGGCTGTGCACAAGTGCTGCACAACTCGTTGATTCTGATTGGAACAAGACAAGCAAGTAAATCAATTTGGGGGTTTGACTCGAACACTCTATCACGACATACAGGGATGTATTTGATACTGGTAAGTCTGAGTCAAAATAACTATGGGGTTTCCGGCCCAGCCTCGTTGCTGACTGTAACTTCGACAGTGACAGTTATGTGCTCGAGTGGAAAGGCAAGTAATACATATATCTGCTTGTGGCTATGCATGTGGCTCTGTGCATGACTTTTTATTCACCTAATTAGGTGATTAGGTTGCACCGCGGACTCGAGAAAATGTCATATGTTCTCATACATGCTCAGAGGCGTTTTGAGACGGTGAATGATACTGCACCCAACTGGCCGAGAATCGATCATCGATCTGTTTCTTTGCAGGATATATGTAACAGTGATATCGCATAAACTCTATCTTACGTTCACATCTTCATGGAGTTTGTTTTTAATCAACTTGGTCTTCATGTGAAGGGATTCTTTTCGATGTGCAGGATTGAGATATGGGAATAGTAATTCATGTCCTCTGACTTCTGCAAGTCTTTGGCTTGTTGTTGCCGTGTCCTATAAAGTATTGAAACAATGTCTACCAAGAAAACAGTCGATCAAAAATTTGAACTGGCATCAACCGTATCGAAGGGTGGGAAGGACTTTCTTTTTGGGTGTGTTTTCAAGCTGGCCTTCGAGAATCCTCAACCTCCATGCAATGAAACAACGCCGATATCCTCCGGAATGATCAAACATGAAAATACTGACCTAGTGACATATCAAATGTCTACCAAACAATGTTGGAATACGTGAATGGCTACAAATGTCGCAATGAATAAGCTTTTGGCAGAAACCAGCACTGGTAAAGCGCATGCTTGACGCTTTCTGCCACGGAGACATGCCATAACATTGAATCCGGACTTGAGATTGCGACTGATTCCGTGAGAAGAGACCTCATATTTGGTGATCCAGAGACATCTCCTGCTTCAATGGTCTGCAATGTACGAATTCCGGTCTTGTGTTCTTAGTCGTTGTTCGACATTATTATGCACTGAAACCCGGCCGTCGGTGTGTCTCGTACTTCGACGTCTGGCGAGAGTCCGGTATCTCCGCACTTCGTTTTTGGAGCTGCGCGTGGTGATGTCAGTCAATGCCACCAGGCAAGGAATAAATCACGGCATTCTGTATCTTAAGAACGAGACTTCATCACCAGCATCACCGATTTATTTGAGTAAATCCGAGAACAATATAAGTCCTACAGTGTTCCAAACCTATGAAGCACTTACTTTGAAGAGACTATACCATCCCACTCAATCTCAAAGCATCAGTTAATGATATTTGATCCAACACATATTCATCACATGCTCAAGAATTACAACAATGGGATTCCTCTACAGCCAATTCTTCAAAACACCTGCCTACCCCACGGCGTCCTTCACCGGGAAAACGGTCATCATTACTGGCTCCAACACCGGCCTGGGCAAAGAAGCCGCCCGTCACGTTGTCCGTCTGGGCGCTCAACGCCTCATCTTGGCTGTTCGCAGCTTAGACAAAGGCCAGGCCGCCAAGTTAGACATTGCAGGTGGTACTACCACTGCAGACATCCAAGTCTGGCAGCTCGACATGGCCAGCTACGACAGTGTACAGCGCTTCGCAGCGCGCGTCAACTCCGAGCTCGACCGTGTGGACCACTTTGTCGCCAACGCCGGCGTCGCTAGCTTCAATTACGAGACAGCCGAGGACAATGAGCACACGATCACAGTGAACGTCATCTCGACTTTTCTGCTGCTCGCGCTCGTCCTGCCCAAGATGAAAGAAACAGCAGCAGCAGCAGCAGCTACACCAACCCGGCCCGTCTTCACTGTCATGTCGTCAGGCGCTCACACACACACCTCATTCCCTCAAAGAACAGCCCCCAAGGGAAAGCTCCTCGAGACCATCAACGATGAGCAAGAGTGGGCGAAACACCCAGGCGAGCAATATCCGCTCTCCAAGCTCCTGGAGATTTTCCTGGTGCGCGCGATTGCAGAACGCTGCCCGGCGCCGCAATTCCCGGTTACTATCAACGCGGCGGATCCGGGACTGTGTCACTCTGAATTAGCTCGTGAGGCTGTGGGACTGCAAAAGGTTGCATTTGACTTGTTCAAGACGCTGATCGCGCGGTCGACTGAGGTGGGGAGTCGGACCGAAGTGAATGCTGTAGCGGCTGGGGTCGAGACGCATGGTCAGTATGTGGTGGATAGCTGTGAGATTCCCAAGATGGTGCCGTTGATTGCGGATGGCAAGGAATTGCAGGATCGGATCGCGGAGGAGGTTTTTGCGAAATTGGACGCGATTGTACCGGGTGTGACGGGGAATTTCTCATTGGCGTAAGACTCGGACAAGTCACGGCCAATGCCGGAGTTTGGACGGGAGCGGAACCGGAAGCAGACCCGGAGTTGCATGTATAATTGTTCTTTGCCAGAGTGAGAAGGAAGGAAAATTAAAAGTACATGTCCTGCGGAAAGCCTGCTTCAAAAGTACGCCCCTCATCGAGCCTCACGAGATAGTCTGATAGTGTGGTCGAGGGCACTACTGCATTCTACAGCCACCAACGGAACAATACCAAGAAAAGTACCGACACTAAACAATTGAGGCCTTGTCTTTCTTTGACATGCGATTTGGTCACCTCTGGCTGCCAAAGTAATGCCGCTCATGGCCGTAGTGGGTGTTGAAAAGGCAGACTGACCTGCTCCATAGCCACAAATACGGATAAAGCTGAAAGCATTTGACAGTTTTCGCCAACAATATCGATTGATAAACCAGATCTGGTCTGTTTGCCTCAGACCCATCGACACCGTTCAGAGATTCTTGTAGTTGTCGTTCCAAATAGTCTCTATTGGCTTCCACCGACGATCCGCACCTCCCTCTGATACAATGAGCGGAAAACCGACCGTCAACGAGGCGGACAGATCTCCACTTACACCACGCTTCACCCTGCAGCGATAATTCTCTTACCAAAATCTTCCTCGGCGGCTTTGACAATGGGATGTGTATCCTTGTTCCGGGACCTGACATCGATAAGCCACTTCTGGATCGTTGGCTTCACGAGAGTCGACAGGGGAAGTCACAAGGCAACCAACACCCCTCTATAAAGCCAAAAAGTATGGCCGGAGATTCGATTTTCATTTACAACGACATATTGGAGGACTTTGTTGTTGTTGTCAATTGCACATTTGCACATTTGCACAGGGTTTCAAACAGCCCTAGCCAGCTGCGCAGACACCAAAACGGATAGTGTTAAATCTATGGGGTTCAAATTGGCTAGAGTACTGAATGACTCTAAATATAGTCTATTTGCATTGCAAATGAGCGCAGACGAGCTGTCAGAATGGGACAGCAAGAGAAAATCAGCCTAGCAGAATATATTGATCAACTCCAAATATCAAGACTAAGATAGAGAAGCGCATGCAATTGCATGAGTGGATTCGAATTGTCATTATAAGCTGTGCATGGAGAGATGATGAGGATGGTCTTGCTGATCAAGAAAGCCGTGTACATCTCCGTAAAGTTTCTGGGGTTATATATTTCTTGGATGAGCTACGAGCTGTGTTTTGAATGGCGTCATATTGTTGGGTTTTAAGTGAGTCGACTGTGGAATACGAAGCAAGTACAACAATGGCCTCAGGTGATTTCATTTTCGTCACCCAGAATGCGCAGAATCTACCGCCTATATACGTGGTTACCAAGATGAAACCACCTGCTGGTGAAGAGCCAACGCACGATTCGATCGCGCATGCATTCGCTGATGGTGATTACACAAATAGACGCGCCCCATTCTGGCATGCGAAATGGTGACCGCAGGTGTCAGAATTGCGTTATGAATTATGAGGGTCGAAGCCAGGAAAATCTCCTCCGCCTTAGCATTCAGCTGACATCGCCAACATCATCCACGCAGCCTAGCGCATACAAATGAACGCACAGGATACAGCCGATGCTGCGCCGATTTTCGCAAATCATCATATCCTCGCCAACACTCAGCTACCAAAGCAGTCAATGCTCCATTACCCAAACAGCTTAATTTCAAACTGCTGGGGCGTACTGCTGGCCAGAAGTCATGACCCCGTAAGTGGCATTGCTTTAAAAAGAAGCGGGACCCAGCGAATGCCGACCAGGTCGTGACTGTCATGATACTGTGCAGTGTTTTTCTTCAGCGTTAAGTTGCATTCAACGATTCGAGCCACTTCAAATTGATCCGGATCACATATTGTGAATGTACGATCTTCTGAAGGCTCTGAGCCACCCTAAGTGTAGTTCGTCGTTGAGTACCTCGATTCAGACAACTGTATGACGGCATGCCATCCAGTTCCCAACATTCAGAATTGTTCACACCTGAGCGAGAACTGAAGACCACGAACTCTCCTGGACTGGTCACCTATGAATGATCCGTCGGAAATTAGTAGTCGATCCTTGCGATAGCGACTTGCTGAATATATCGAACGAGTAGTCCACCTGAAGTGACATGTATGCTGAATAATGCGCAGCTCAACCAGTTTTTGGCGCATCGCCGGTGACATTACTTCGAGCTGCGCTTCCACTGTTACCAGAAGGCTTATTTTGATCGCCAGTCTTACCCTCGGCATTGCCACTAGCACCGCCATTCCCGCCCTTGCCACGACCTCGTCGTCTGCTGCGCTTGGGCTGTTGTTGGTCAATGCCGCCCTTCTCACTAGGAGCAGTGGAAAGCGGTGTGGATGATGGTGCTGCCGCGGGTGTGCTCGGGGTTTCTTTCTCTTTGGTTGTATTTTTAGCTGCGTCTTTTGTTACAGGGGATTGCGGCGAGCTGTTGTTGCTGGGGGCGGCCGCTGTCGCAGTTGGTAATTTCTTGGATGTCTGATCTTTACGCTCCAGGACTTGCACAGCAGCATTGGCGATGGTCACGGGGCTAGCAGCCATGGCCTTGGCAAGACCGCTATGGTCTGCGAAGTCGACGTACGCAAAGCCCTTGCGTCTGTCAATCTCAACGGAGCTTACTCCTCCAAAGGCTTGCATAGCTTCCCTCAAAAGAGGCTCTGTAACACCCTGAGAAGGATTGGCATGCTTCAAGAAGGCTCTTGTTGAAGCTGATGCAGGGTTGGTAGCACTACTCTTTTTCTGGGAGCCTCCAGATTGAGAACCCTTAGTAGTACTTGCTTTCGGTCCATTTGGCGCAGCCGCTGGTGTAGATGGCGGTGGGGCTGATGCTGGGGCTGGTACCGAAGCCGACGACGGTGTTGACGCGGCTACGGCCGGCGCAGGCTTTTGCGAAGATTTGTTGGTTGACTTTGAAACACCTTTTGTGGTTGCCTTTGTGTTAACAGGCTCCTTGACTGGCGGTGCGGGAGGCTCCTCCTTTTTCTTTTGCAAGATCATGGTAGGCTTAACAGGAGTTGCAGCAGCCGGTTCTGCCGGGGCAGCACTTTTAGTCTCGGCAGTCTTTGCATCCTTGCCGCCTCTTCTGCGCCCCCCTCGTGATGACTTCTCTGCTGTGGCCTTGGATGTTGCAGTGGCCGCAGAACGATCATTCGTCTGTGCAGAGGAAGAAGCCGTGGCAGGCGCGCCATTTTCTTGACCCTTTGTCTCCCTCTCTTTGGCCTTTGTCTGGCCTTGTGCGACGGGCTCAGTACTCTTGGCAGCCGCCGCCGCCTCTTGACGTCCCTTCCTTGAGGATGAGGGCCCGGCAAGACCCAAGTCTCTCTTCAAAATATCGCTGATACCCATCTTTCGACGGTTACCGGCGCTCTCAGATGCTGCACCACCGGCCTTGATCTCCTTGGCCACGGCATTTGCAGCTTCAGCGGCGGCCTCAGTAGCAGCCTGCTTTTTGAGGATCTTGACCGTTTCCTTGGGCTTGTCAGACTTGTCCTTGGATCTCTTTTTGGGTTCGTCGGTAGATGTCGTTGTTGCAAGTGCTGCTGCTGCACCCTTGCCTTTGCCCTGAGATTCCTGTCTTGCATGCTTCCTGCTCTTAGCATTGGCAGATTCCTTGGCCTTGTTGGCTTTGCTTTCGAGGATGTGTGCAACAAGACTTGTCACGGCTGGCTTGGCATTCGCTTCGATCGTGGTAGCATCGTCGGCAGCAGCTTCGCTTTCTTCCTTCTTGACGTCTGAACTCTCCGTCAAGCTGACAAGGAACTTCTGCCACTCGTCGTCCTGGTCAATGGTACCCTCTTTGGGATCTTTCCTAGATCTGGAAGCGGGGATTTTCTTGTAGATGGCGCGCTCGACGTAGGGCGGTCCGATGAGCGTGGGGCTGTGGTATGTGCCCTTGGCGTCCTCCCAAACAGCCTCTCGGACGGCCTGTGCAAGCGCATCGATGTCGTCTTCCTTGACTTGCAGTAAGGCCCACGAGGGTGTGGGATCCTTGGATGCGCTGGAGAATGTTAGCTAGATGGCCAGAGATGACGCGACCTGCTCCGGTGAGCAACGACAGGGCGTAACCTAGCAGCCTACCTCTTTGGGATGTGTCCTCTACTGTATCTGAACCAGCTTATTTTTCCCTTGCCAAGCTTCCAGGTGTCGCCGAGGATAGTTGTGAACTCGTCTTCGGTCAGACCTGGAGGCAGCCATCGTATCTTGGCCTTGACACCGTCCTGAGCAGCAGAAGCCTTTGCTCTGGTCGACCTCGAGGTATCGGTTGCTTGAGCCTGTGATGGAGCAATGGGTGGTACGCCCGCCCTGCGGGTGTGTGTCCCTTGAGACGTGGCCATCAAGCCGTCACTCCTGAAGGGCGCAAAGCAGGAGGCCGCGGCCGACTGACGGTGCTCGAGAGTGGGGTTCAGGAAGGCGAGATATTGTCGAGGGAAACAAGTTGTAGCAGGCGGAAGCCGGGTAACTATTAGCGAGCTAGGTCGTACAGTCTGGTCGGTGACAATGGAGGGATTTCGAGCGTCGATATGGAGTAATCATTTCCGTGGCAGAGCTTTGGGTCGACTACCTCGTCGTCAGTGTGTGCTGAACTGAGGGAAGGTTTCCAGCTGGAAGCTGCTGTTGCTGGTGATGTTTGTGGTCGATTACAGCGCTGATTAGCTGCTAGAGTGCCTGAGTGCGAAGCCGCTAAACTGGGGCGTACAGTTATGCTAGCCATGTGGTTGCTGGGCCCACTAGCCAAAATGCCCCGCCACAGACATTGGCAAGTCCAGATTGCGACCGCCTCTTTCGCCTGCTTCCTCCATCGCTTGATCCAAGTTTGCCTCTGAACTCTAGCTTGTAAACACCATCAACATCGCTTCAATACTGGTTCGCACCTGTACTTAGGCGTCCTGCTGGATCAGTCTCAGCCATTAGCACCGCTTCGCATCTGGCTTCAAAGCGGTCCTGACGACTCTCAAGGCCTGCGAGTACGTGCCTGTTGCGTCTTCTGAACTTGCTGATTAAGCGGTGACTGACTTGAGGTCATGCAGCATCGCCAAGCACGTGAAGTCGCCGATCTTCAACCTCGTCTCCTCGACTTCGAGTCTTCGATCCTTTGATCTCCAGCAAATCCAGCCACCTCTGTTCTCACGGCTCACCTGTGCTAGATTAATCTTCCTCGACACATAGCCGAACCGATCCGCACGCCTTCCAGCACCCTGCCACTGCACCATGGCAAGCATCCCAAAACCAGGCCCTGCTACTCTACGGCCTGGCGCCGGCCTTGACGAATGGCTCGAGGAAGCAAAGCAATGTCATTATCTGCCAGAGGCTGTCATGAAGCAGCTCTGTGAAATGGTCAAGGAGGTCCTTATGGAGGGTACGTCTTTGTTCCAGCGCGTATGAAACAGCGGCTGCGCTCAAAGCAGCGAGCGACACGAAACCTCGTTGTGCCTGGACATCTTGCGCTGACACCCTCCCCCGCCGTATAGAGTCAAACATACAGCCTGTCGTGACGCCTGTCACGATATGCGGAGACATTCACGGTCAATTTTACGATTTGCTGGAGCTCTTCAGAGTTGCTGGAGGTATGCCCGGCGAGACCAACGTGCAAGCCCCTCAGACAGCCACCACCGTCATAACGTCCGATGACCTCGAGCCACCCACCGAGATCACGAACCCCAAGCTCAAGAAGAAGATAAAGAGCTCCAGCATGTCAGGGCATGCGGGGAGCGACATGGACGACGACGGACCCAACACGTCGACAGACAGCATTGATAGGACAATGGCCGACTCGAGCGTCACTAGCACTGGAGAGTCGCAATCGGCTGATACTCGATTCGTGTTCCTCGGGGACTTTGTCGACAGAGGGTACTTCAGTCTCGAGACATTCACACTCTTGATGTGCCTTAAGGCCAAGTACGTTTGGCAGCGCTTGCTCGATTGAGGCTGAACTAGCAGCGGCCGAAGCTGACGTTTCTCAACACAGATACCCTGATCGGATCGTGCTCGTAAGAGGAAACCACGAGTCTCGGCAAATCACCCAGGTCTATGGATTCTATGAGGAGTGCCAGACAAAGTATGGCAACGCTTCAGTATGGAAGGCTTGCTGCCAGGTGTTTGACTTTCTTGTCCTCGCTGCCATTGTGGACGGAACGGTTCTCTGCGTCCACGGTGGTCTCAGCCCCGAAATTCGGACTATTGATCAGATTCGGGTTGTTGCTCGGGCGCAAGAGATTCCTCATGAGGGCGCTTTCTGTGACTTGGTCTGGAGCGACCCAGAGGACATAGACACATGGGCAGTGAGTCCGCGAGGTGCAGGCTGGCTCTTTGGCGATAAGGTTGCCACCGAGTTCAATCATGTCAATGGGCTCAAGACTATCGCACGAGCTCATCAGCTGGTGAATGAGGGCTACAAGGTTTGTTCACCTTTGACTAATCATTGGGGCTGGCCTCCGATTGTTATACGCACTTTTTGCTGACGCCCTTAACTTTCAGTTTCACTTCCCTGAAAAGTCAGTCGTGACAGTGTGGTCTGCGCCTAACTACTGCTACCGCTGCGGTAATGTCGCTTCCATCATGACAGTCGACAGGTCTCTCGAGACCAAGTTCAGCATCTTCTCGGCAGTGCCAGATGATCAACGGCACGTCCCGGCCGGCCGCCGTGGACCGAGTGACTATTTCTTATAGGTCCGTTATTGTTTTGTTGAGGTCTCTCGTACTCTTGTTCCTCTTTCTCGGGGCCGCTGTAGATACTAGAAGCGACCTTTTCTTTCACGACATTGCGGAAGGCGTTTTATTCGGGATACATTGTTGCCTTGGCACAAGACACAGAAACACATTGTGTGAATAGGAGTGGAGGGTTACCTATGGTTTGGTTGTGTATTTGATACCCCCTCGACGGGCAGAGGGCACGAACTGGAAGACATGCTTACGTTGAATCTGAAATACCTGTATAATCGTGTTCAGGACTAAACTCGAGTACCAATTTTAATGAATTGTCTAGTGCTGTGCTCATGAACGGTACTGTCCATGCGCAATTTCTTGTTTCTAGTTCTCTAGTTCAGGAACGGAATCAGGCTCTTGACCGTGTCCACCGTCGTCTTCTCCGCCTTGGTCCATTCAAATCCGAGCGCCTTGGCCGTGGCACTGTTATCGAATTTGAACCTCTTATCCTCAGGCGGCGCCGCACCACCCTCGGCCTCCTCACTCGGCAACTGATCCTTCAATTCTGGGAAGTTCTTCCTCACAATGTCGAGCGTCTCACGGTTCACAATCCAGCCCGCAGCAGTAAACAGCCTCTTGCCCGAAAGCTCAGGCTTCTCCATAGCCAGCACGTGCGCGAGTGCGACGTCGCGCACATCAATCCACAGCCCAAAGCCGCTGTCGGGAATGCCCTTGCCTTCCTGCTCCTGCTTCTTCCATGCGCCCTGAACGAGCGCGACGAAGCGCTGGTTGGACGTGTTGATGGCGTCCAGCGTGGCAAGGTAGTGCACGACGGGGCCAAAGACCATGGGCGGATTGACAGTGACGAGGTCGAAATTGGGAGACGCGGACGACAGGTAGTCCCATGCGGCTTTTTCCGCGAGCGTCTTGGAGGCGCGGTAGGCGTTGACGGCGTCGTTTTCGACTTCATCGATGGCGACGGGGTTCCATGAGGCTTCGGTGTAGGTTGTGCCTGGGTCGTTGGTCTTGGTGCGGTCCAGGATGGCGGCGAAGGAAGAGGTGATGACGACGCGTTTGACGGACGGCGCGGATCGTGAGATGGCTTTGAGGATGCCGGTTGTTCCTAGCACGGCTGGGTCGATGAGGTCTTTCTTTGGGTTGGCTGGAAGAGCGATGTTAGATGGCACGTGCCAGCGGATAGTTTCAAGCTGGAGAACTCACTAGTGTTGAAGTGAAAGGGACTGGCTGTATGCAAGACGGCTTCGAGACCAGGAGTCTTGACCACCTCGTCAAAGGCGCCCTCAACCGCAATGTCTGGCACAATGACTGTCTCGAGCCTGTCCTTGGCAATGTGCGGGTGCGCCTCGTGAATCTTGTCGGCCTTGGCCTGAGAGCGGACAGTTGTCACCACCGAATGACCGCGCTGCAGCAGTGTCTCGAGGACGTGGGCTATAGTTCCGACGAGGCGTGGTCAACTTGTTAGTCAGGACATGACTTGCTTCAGGCTATCGGGTTTCGTTCATCACAGTATGAGCTTGCTTACCGGCAATGAAGCCAGAACCACCTACAGCATGAGGTTAGCATCGGTCATGGCCACACAAAGGATGAGGGAAGAGGAGTGACGCACCAGTAAGGAGCACCTTGGTCATCTTGAGTTTGATATTGTGGTGTTGCGGTTCTTGCCCTTGTGTTCTTGTTTATTAGCACAGATTTTCTTCGTATGATTACTCTGCGGACGGGGTACTGCTCACTCACTTGAAGATGAGTTGATCTACACGGACGTCGTTGGTGGTGGAATGGCTTGAAGAAGAGACCTCAGTTTAAGCATTTATCTACTCGGCACCTGGTCCTTGGTGCTGATCATCTTCTATCAAGCTCGGGCATTGTATCATCAACAGCTATCACGCCACAGGCATATCTCCTTCGGAGTTAACCAGCATCGGTGTTTACACATGCGTCACTTTTTTGATCCTGGTCATAAAGTTCACAGTCCGCTCAAAGAATTTGGATATTTTGGTTCGGCATGACCCAACATTCGGACGGCTTTGAAGGATGATTCCATTTACGATATGTGGGCAGAAACGAAATCGCAGACTCTGAGTATGAGCATGAGAATCCTATACCAAGGAAAACCCCCGACCAGCCATTCAGTCCAGCTGCCCTATATCATATCATACCTCTTCCTGAAACCAAGTCCTCCTCTGCTTGAGGCTTGCAGTCATGCCACTCAGACTTGAATGTAACAGGATTTTTTGCATTAGGGTCAGCCCTTCCCAACCGCGCCCCCGTGCCTCAAAGAGCAGATTTGGTAGTGATACAGAGACGCCTCAAGCTGTGCCGAGTTCTACCATCATGTGTACGATCGAAGCAATCGAGAGCAACGACGCGTCATGGTTGACACCGAAATCCCACTGGAACCGCTTCAATCAGCGGTGGTCAATGCTGGCGTCGAACCTGATCATCACAAGTCCTGTCGAAAAGGGAAGTCTGTCTCACAATCTGACAGCTCATGGTTTTCCTCTTTTGTGATTCAGAAGAGAGCCGAGACAGATGCACCGCCAGCCACCAACCAGAAAGTTGCGATGTACCTGTCAACGCTGTCAACCTGCTCGTCTTGACAGGCGGGCTGGGCGGGTAACGCAACGGCCTGATCCGCAGCCGCGGGAGTTCTCAACGCACTTACATATGTCACAACTCACGCCAGGGGTATGCAGATGGCTTCAGACACTGGGAGCGGGAGAGCAAGGCGGGATCCGCAGATCACCCGCGGCACCCTCTGCTGGGCGCAGAGCCGGAGCAGCGCGCTAGCAAGACTACATACTGCAATCATGCTGTGTGCAGCAATTACCCTTCTTTTTGTCTTGAACGTCTCGGCAGGCTGGGAAAAAGAAATCCGGAGTCAAGGTCGCTGAAAGTGGCCACAGCCACTTGTCCCAGATCAAATCCGCAGGGAGGATGTTTGGCTCGGAGAAACGTCCTTGGTGATCGACCTCGTCCATACTTGCATCTTGCTTCTTCGATCTCAAGTCTGCTGGTCAGGAATAAGCAAGAACACAGCCCAGAGTGTCTGCCGTGTCTGCAAGGGAAGCGCAGACTCTGCCCGAAGTCTGTCACTTCTCACTTTTGTCATATATATGCTGTCTTATGCCCCTCTTTTTGACCTCATGTCTTAGGCTCTCATCTGCTTCTCTCCTGCCTTTCTTACTAGGTGATGATCGATGACCTCTAAGGGGTGGCATGATTGCTATACGACGTCAGATCGTGGCGCTTCCGCTCCATCCGCGGCCAACTGTCACCTGGAAGAGGGGTATCTATTGGTGGATTTGGATCCGTCAACAGGGCATTAACTCAACTGTTGCAACTTCTTCCCAAGCAGGTTGTGTACCGCATAGTCTATCTTGCATCATGCGGCAGCTGATAGACGAGATGAAATTATGAGACACATCTGACAAGGCGGTCAACGTTTCCCGTTGAACTGAACTACCTGCAGATAGTATAGATGAAGCCAATTGCTTGATATGTACACACCATATAAAAGCTTTGAATTGGACCACGTTATACCATTACAGCCAAGGGTAGACGTGATTAATTGGGTTCGGTATTAAGGCTCCGGACTGTAGACAGAAGAGAAGTTGAAGGGCGATTCTTTGCGATAGTAATATCGACATTCAAAACATTCCCGAATGGGTGTATCTTCATGGCGAGAACTTTTTCTGTGGTTTGTTTCTGTGCTGTGCGCATTTTATGAATAGATTGGCATCTGACATTCAGCCAAGTGACATTGTTGTGGTATGCTATACGAATGACTCCAAGCTTGTCGAGAACATACATGACGCTCGAAACAATCGTTTTAGAGATTCTGATTGTAGCTTGAAGCCCAACCTTTGAACTTGATTGATCCTGCCATCAATACCGTATGCAATTGCAAATTGTACATGTACGAATACTGATTATCATTTGTCTAATCAGCAACAATACATTCTCTGTCTGCCCTTCGTCGTCGCTTCGCTTCAAAAGTTGGCTCATTATAAGTCCAATTATCAACGACTATTATGAGTTTGAACTGAAGCAAAAAACCTCAGAATACCTTGACATCAATTCAAATTGCTTTGCCGCTTGTAACTGCCAAAGCGTGACTGGGTAAACGGAGCTTGGTGAGTGCCTCTGTCATAAAACGAACAGAGTCTATCATAACGAAGAACATTGAGCCTCGTAAAATGCTACATGTATGTATTCTATGTAGTGCGATGAGGATTAAGGTCTCCGAACGGGGCCATTGATGCTCGATCATCCATTCAAAATCACCACATGCTCATAAGCACCGTCTCACGTTGTCTACTTGCCAACTTTGGACATGTTACGATGCACATATAAGCTCCATCTGCTTCTATCCTAAGGACTCTTATTCGCGAAAGGTTCAATTATTGACCATGTTTGCCACTGAATCCTCTTGGGCATGGCATATCACTTGAAGCATTCTCGTTTCAACAATTACATTCCCAGGGATCTACAATCTGACAGCACATCATCATCGCTTAAGCCCATGAAGAGGTGCCAAACCTTCAAGCTCGTCAAATGAGTACCAAGGACTGTCCAAGACGACAACAAGACTAATATCCGGCTTCCTTTCTTTCCGCCATCGGCAAGATTCAAGAAATTGAGAGTAAATGCAAGCCCAGATGAAAGCAAAGACTAGAAGCGAGTTCCCAATCTCGTCCATGGTCAGCGATACTGTGTTCTCGTAGGTAAAGCGAAGCAAAGATGATACAGTACATCATGTCACCATCTATTCAAACTTTAGCCTAGGGTCTAGATCGTCCTTGTTCGTGTATGAGATAGTGTCGAAGCTGCGACACGATACGGACTAGACGCCAACTAGTTTGCCAACCGGTCATTAACCTTGAAATAAATAGATTCGTCTCCTGACTCGAGAGATCGAGAAGTGAGAAATAAAGTCTCTGCATTAGTCGTTCTCAAGCCACGGAGATGCCATTTCCTAGAAGGAAGTATCCGCTTACTGCTTGTCCGCACATAGCCCAGCACATATCGCAGGCTCTGAAGAGTACGTTATTTCGTCAACTGACATAGGCAGAAATCCAATAGACTTTGTGGCTTCTTCCCAACAAGGTTTTGGTTATATTCTGAACAAATACCTTGACACGAACCCAAAGTTTATTTCTCGTCTTCTGTACGAGTTCTAGCGCGGGTCTTGCTCAAGGCCTCCAGCTTAGTTCGATGTAGTCCCCATCATTGAACAGTACTAAATTGCTTGTCTTTAGTTGTGATCATTTTCATCACGATATAACCTTTCAGCTTGTCAGAATATCATCTCTTCACTAGGGCTCTGCACCCAAACGTTGTATCCTCATCTACACTAATGATCTTTGCAGATACAGTTTGAATATTCACTTGAGGCGCTGATAAATTGAAGTAGTCTTAAATTCTGTCATCACCAATCGGCAAAAAAGCCACTTGGTGATTCGCTTGGGAGCCGTTGTTGCACCGCATATGCATACCAAGTACCTATGTCTCTCAGCATACACGCATGCATTTGAATAAGGTACATGTGAGGTATCTTTCTTTTTCTTTATCGCCTTCATATAAATACATGTCTGTATTACAAACTGCTAGCAGTAACTCCAGGCGACCAGGCACGTCAATATCAAGAAGGAAAAGATCCTCTGTGATCTATCACATGACGACTCATAACTACCATGTATTTCTGCAGACCGGTTTAGTCACTATCCTTCAAAACAAATAGAAGACCACCGGTGAAACAGACTCGTGATTAATCTTCTCGTGCTGGTGTATGAAGTAATTATGGTCTCTGTATTCGTTTTATTACTCATTGGAATGATGCACAGGGGGCATCAATAATAAAAAGAACTGTTAGCAAATCCCTTTGCCGTGAATCTCAAACCCCCAAGTTCTCGCAGCGAACGGTATCGTCTTCTTCTCCTCGAAAGAGAAGCAACGAGAAGTATCCTTTAGATGTACTAGTCCAGGTCCGTAAGTACTCTCTTAGTGAACAGAAAACTTGACATGCTGCATGATTGTTGTAGTCCCTCCAGCAAATCTAAGAGTACATAGTACCTGACCCTGTGGCTGGCTCTCCTGAAAATGAGTGGTTTTTTGGTCTTTTTTTTTGTGGCTTGCCAACTCCTAAGGCTGCCGCCATTCTTTGGTGCAATTGCCAAGAGTACCTTTTGGAATAGTCGACCATGATATACTTGATTGCCAGTCTGTGGAACCGAGAAAAGACGTGAAGCAGGCGAGCGCACAAGTAAACGATGGAAATGAAAGGCACGACCTACACGTCTACCAAGAGTCTGAACACGAGGAGAGAACACGAGAACATGTAGCTTTTCTCTGTTTAATCATTTATTTATTTATCTAGTTTCAAACAGGAAATAGACAAGAAAATTTCAGCAACTTATCGACCCAAGCTGGAATCGCCTCAACGGTGGGACTGATGGAGCAACAAAGGGTGAAAAAAAGTGTTCGAGCTACTGACTGACTTGTTACACGAAAATGGACCCTTGTGCCTCTTGGTCCTGAGAGCAGGTAGGGTAGGTGATGGCCGATTTGTCCCTGCATATGTATCACGGGCAGCATGTCCGTCCGTGCTTGTTTCCCCTACATACTTACGTACTGTCACGCCATCGTGAAAAGGGTTGAAGTGGGTTGTTGCGCTGCAATGTACCTTTCAGAGGCAAGATACCCGTAGAAAAGAATTGTATGTACACCTCGTCTATGGGTAGTGGCCACTCGCCCGTCCTCAAACTCCTCACTCCCAGCCTCACCGTGAGCTCACGATAGCCACCATCCCCTGGTCCAGTCTTTCAATCCCTCTACTACCAAAACCGTCTGCCGTCAGTAGAAATCACTGCTGCAAGCCTAGTTCGTTTCTATTATTGCGGCGTGCAGGATATCGCTTGGTACCTCCCTCTTTCCTAAATGCCAAAAACAAAAACACAAAAATAATAACAAATAACAGAAGCCTTTCCTCTCAGCAGACTGTCCGTTCTCGAGGTCCCCACAACGGAGAACCCTCTCCTAGTCTGAGCACCTGGAGACCGTCTGTGAGTCTACATATGCAAGATGCAGGTACAGAAATGGGATGCAGGTACAAAGCGGTATTGTACCTAACGATCAGTAAACAATCTCAATAATAAAAGAAAAAATAATGAAATAATCAAATAAAGAGAAAAAAAAAGAAAGAGAAGAAATGAAAACCCTCAAGTGCTAAGTGACATCTCTCGTGGAGTAGATACGTACATGTGTACAAGTAGGTCACTCACCGCTGACTAGTGTAGTCCTGAGATTCCAGCCCTAGCTGTTTCATTAGTGTGCCTCTCTTCTCTGTCGCTCGCCAGCCTCTCTTTTGTGCCTCTAAACGTTCATATGGTTTCGATGGAGGAGGGCAACGAGGGGCCAAAAGGAGCCTGTCGAGCACCAGTCATTTGGCCGGCAACGACTATGTATCTAACTCCGAGTCAATGCCACCGGAGAAAGACGCAAAACGCGATTGAGAAGCTCCGGCACTTCCGAGGCTCGTAGTCGTGGAGCGAGCCGTGGAGACGGGGATGTTGAGCCAGTTAGGCAGGTATCGCGGTATGGCATTTATTTGTGTTGTAGCGGGTGAGGTGGCTGATCACAAGTCTTGTGATAGACCAGACAGACTACTTGACTAGTCCGCCCGCAAAGAAGAGGCCGGGGAAAGGAGTAGGCTCGGGGCATGGTGCCCAAAGAGGGTTGACTATAGTCTAGAGTTGATGATTGAGTAAGTGACTGAGGTGTGCGAGTGATGGCTGACTGGTGACCGGTTTGCAAGCAAGCAAGTGTTCAAGGGCCCATGCAGCGATGGGCATGGTCCCGCGGGGGCCATCAGCTTACGGACAATGCTATGGATAATGGGGGGAAGAAGGAGGTACAAGAGTACAAGTAACGGTATTCGAGAATAAAAACAAAGCAACCGATAAAATCAAAACAAGGTAACCACAAGCCTGGCGGTGGTCTCCGCGTATGAGGGTCCGGAGGGCAGCTAGCATCGTGATGTGGATCCAGTCTGTAGGTACTCCAGCTTAGGCAGATGCGTTGC
The DNA here is from genome assembly GCA_003019895.1 of Coniella lustricola. NCBI lineage: Eukaryota > Fungi > Ascomycota > Sordariomycetes > Diaporthales > Schizoparmaceae > Coniella > Coniella lustricola. The sequence goes on from KZ678684.1 coordinate 17,983, forward strand.
ACGACCTATACAGCCATGTATTCTTTTAGTAGTCTATAATATGGGTATTTAGAACTTGTATCGTCAAATTTATTGCTTTTGTGCTCCTCCGAAGAACCATCAGCGCTTGGCGACCCTTTTTTCTGCTCGGGCCTAGCAGATCCATATGTCTGTGTGCCGGGTTCTGTTGGTGAATCTGCTCGGCATTTGGCCAAAACAGCTGTCTCTGTTCTTGTCTTTTCGAAACAATAAACGGAGAAAGCTACACTTGTAGATAGCTATGTACCCACTTCCAGAGGCCCGGCTAGAGTGCAGAGGGCGAGCGCGAGAGTGAGATATGAGGATTGGCAGCGCACTGCGGCTCTTGTTGCCAGTGAGCTGCAGGAAATGAGAGGATTGACTAAGGTGACAGTAGTCGCTGACATTGGGGCCTTCATGTGACCTGTTTATCCCTGAAGATCCACGATGTATGGCAACGAGAAGACAAGCAAAAGATTGAGTCAAACAGCAAAACCTTGTATACGTGTGAACAGAACATGCACTGCTCCCCATCGTTTTGACAGTTGCCACAAGTCATCAGCTTAGAAGACGTCAAGAGCCTTTAGAAGCCTTGGCTACCTTCGTCGTCCTCCCCCGCTTGACCTGTTCTGTCTTGGGACAAGGGAGAGAAGCAAGACGGAGAAGCAAAAAAGAAGGAATCAAGGGAGGACAGAAGCCAGAAGTCAAAGTCAAAACGCTGCACACCCTCGGCAGTTGGTCAGAGAAACAAACGTGCACGATCGTTCTGGACAAGATGTTCTGATTCGTCTCGTGTGCTGTGTCGTCCATATGAATGACTAACACGATATTCCATGGTCTTGCAGGGCACAGTCAATTTATCCACCTTTGATGTACTAGTCTCCGGGTTTAGTCACGTTCGAGCTGATACACATTAGTCAAGTAGCGCGGAAACATGCCGTGCAATTGTGTACAAATTGGAATTCCGCAGTGTCCGAAATAGGTACTATGTACTGTCCTTGGAATACCATTTGATTCCGCTCATCTTCCCTGCGACCGACCCTGGTGGCCTCCCAGTCATAAAGAAATGATACAGTCAAATCAATCAATAAACCACGAATCATAGCGGCATGACCATGATCGACAATGTTTCCACGTTTCACGCAAGGATTAACTCACAGACCTGAAAAGCACAATCGAGAGATGCGCGAAGCCAGAAGACGAGATATGCTTTGGCGCTATCCCGGGACAGAGCCGCGCTAGAGCACCAGGCCGCAAAATCCAAGTGCTTGCAAGCGCCATTTCTTTGCTAGTTAACCACAAAGGGCGTCTTACAGCCGTGGTGGAGTGCCCCTCATTTTTCGGCAGACCGCACACAAGGCCGTTCACGAGCCAAGTTGAATCTCGAGCAAAGAATACTCGCGGGAGGCCCGCTTCTCTCCTACCATCGTAAGCAGAATCCGGGTTGCTGCAAGTACCAGAGCTGGCTGGTAAAGAAGTGGGTCGCTGCCCTGCTAGCAGCTCCAAGTCGGAAGCTACTCGCAAGTGCTCTGTGAAATAGGCTTCTTTTTGCGTTTGGAGTCTAGATACATAGTTTAGTAGCGTCGCGGTAAGGTCCACGAGGTACACTGCTGACAGGGGTAAAGCCTTCTACCGTCGCTGCGTCAGGCTGCTTACTGCTCTGGACAGTGCTGTTCCTCGACGGCCGAAAGAGGTAAAGCCCGGCCGTGGCGACCTTTTGTGCACTGGATTTGCCGTAGTGTGATTTCCATGGCGTTTTGTCTACTGGACTGTGGCGACGACCGGATCAGTTCCTTTCTTGTTTTTCTTTTTCTTTTCTGTCTCGCGCTGCGGGCAATCCGGCCCCGAGGAGACGGATGCGCCTATATACAAGAACCCGAGTGCCTGGATCTAGACGTCGGCCGCTAACTAGCGTACGCGAGTCTTTGGCGGCCAAAAGAGGCACTTTGACCGAAAGAGAATGCCAGAACTTGGAAGAAATGGCGTTGCGAGATTCGTATGCTCTAACAAATACTTGAAAGTGTTTGGAAACAGGGGACGGGGATTTGGAAGCAGGGGATGTGCCCGCGATTCTGCGCCGTCAGACTTCAAAATTCTACGCGAGGACTGGTACCTGCAATTGTCGTTGCCTGGGTACTCCGCAGAGGCCGCCTAACAGCCACTGCCGAACCACACTGACATTCCAAGGAAGAACCACGCCAATGCATATCGGAGAAAATCAAAGGAGCGACATATGTGTCAGCACTATACGTGGAGGCAACTGGGTTCAAGGACCGTAACACGTGCCAGTACGATTCATTATTGTGCTGCTGCTCCGACTGCATGCTGTTGCACGGTGTATTGGTGTGCTGCTGCTGTGTACTCACTCCGTACCCAATATATAGCTGGCGGGCCCCCGGATGTGCTACCCGGATGTGGTTCATAAATGGGTCCTTTGCTTAGCCCCGCAGTGCCCTGGCCTCAGCAGACAACAAGGGCTTGGGCCAACTGCTGTCCGTGGGGGTGGGGCCGCCTCTAAGAGACGGGCTGCCACCCTGCCACCATACTGTCGATCCGCATTACTCCATCGGAGAGAGCACGAGAGTCAACTAACCAGCCAGATGGACTACAAAAACAATGTCCAGACCCCCAGACCTGGGTGCAGGCGGGGAGAAAAACATGACAAGGAGACAGACAGCGCTGTGCTATGACGGCTGCGGTTTCGAACTTGCCGATTCCCGGTTTGACTCGGACCCTTGACAAGTTATAATGGTTTGAGATGGACAGGAGCACTACGAGGGCTACTTCGAGAAGTGCGAGGGAGTCCCCTGTATGGACCATAGCCTGGCCAATTCAAGCAGCGGATAAACAAACAAGAGCAAGGCTACTGCCATGTACTATGGTAGAAGCCAAGCATGCCAACGGCGCTAAACGGCTGGCCAAGTAAAACAGGCGTGAGAGTGTCACAATTAGGATAAGCCCTGCTTCGCTTTATTTCTCTTCGTGATCGCGACCATTTCCTTGCAACGATGCAGTCAAGCATTGGTTCAATGTCGCGACGTCCTTGGATTGGAGTACGTACACACATGACGGCCGTAGTAGTGTCTCTTCACCACACTTGGCTAGGAAATAGAGTCAAATTGCTCCACGCCCACTTGGGCCTGACTTGCAATACTATGGCAGCGCCAACGTCAACCGCTAGAGCAGCGTCTCAGGTGGACAGGCTTTTGGTTCAGCTTCACCATGTCTGATATCATCTACCTAGCCAGCCACTTGGCCTGTGACGGGCATAGCATCTGGTGGATATTCTGAGTTGGAAAGAGGGTCATAGGGCTAGCCAGGCATCTAGCCATTCAATCCTGTGGCCCCTCCCAGGAATGTTTGTCGATATAGCTGCCGAATGGAGCATCAGTATCTTCTGCCTTTCGTTACCGGTACCAAAGTCTGTCGCAGCAACTCAGCCTCGAATTGCTGTTAGCACGAGTGAAGAATCATGATGCTGCACATCGCGATGGATCCGTTGATATCAATACTGTGTCATTGAGGCTTTCCGCGGAGACTTAGGATCGGAGCACAGACATGAGGGATAAACAACCCGAGTGGCAGTGGTCCGATGCATTTTCCACGATAAGCATCGCCCGCGACCTCGTGTTACCATGTGGGCGTCGGGAAGCTGCCTGTTGACAGTCGGACCTTGAGCCCATACTTGGAAACGGCGGCCGAAGCACAGATACTAATCGGCACTAACAGGCTCTTGGTTGTTTCGCGACGGCGGATCACGGCCGCCAGTAACTGGGCTGGCTTGTGACGAGGTTCTGGCCAAGGCTGCGCTTGTCCTTGGGGATCCCGTACCGTGGTCCCCTTCAAAAGACCCTTTGCTACCCTTGGTCTCGGCATCTGGCGTGGACACTGACTAGCCTCCAGCTGGTAAAAGTACCCGACGGTCATTGTAGGAAGATGGAGCGACGCCAGACGCCTCTTTTCATTCAATGTCGACAAGAGTGGGCCAAGTATTAGCGGTGGCCAAGCAGCAATGTCAATAACCATAACACAAGAACTGGGGTAAGACGCACCTGACGCAGAGTCAGGAACCCCAGCTCTCAAGCGAATATCACAACACTGCCTAGTCAGGTACCTGCATCCATGACCAGTAGGGATACCGTAGCATCTACCAATCTTTTTGTCATACGATGTTCAGGTACTGCCTGCAAGTTGAGCCAGCTGAACATTCTCTTTATGCTCCGAATGCCCCAATAGTGTGGCACACTAGCTAGTCAGGAGCCCCTCGACAACGTTTCGCTGTTATTGGAGGAAGGCCAAAATACAAACACACGCACCAGAAGAAACAGAAAACGACTCTGTGTACCATTGTATGTGCATGACAGAATTTTGCATGGGCATGTTTGCAGCAGCCGCATGTACCCGCGCCAGCCACCCACCCAGCCACCCAGCCAGTTGCATCCGGGCCCCGAAGATACGACTGGCTAACGTCAACCCCACTTTGCAAGTATTGAGCAGCAACATCTTCGCTATCATTAGATGATCAACAACTTGGGGACCATTTGGGTGCGTTGAGTGTATGGGTTGCCTGACGTCTGCATATACAAGCATGATAGTCGGGCCACAAACAAACGCCGCAAAACATTGCAGCGATCAGCGGCCCAGAAATAACAAGGCGTTTTTGCTTCTTCCAAAAGCAGGCCGAGAGAAAGGTAGAAGGTGTAGCAAAACAAAATAAGCCAGCATTCGAGCAAGGAGAAACGACGAGATTCTGAATCAGCCCCGTGAAGCCTTACGAGAGGTGTTATGGCGATTTTGATCTTAATCTTTTAAAGAGTGACAAATCAGGGGTCGTGATACATGCCGTGTGATAGTTCGTAAACAGACTCGCATCGCAGTACAGGAATTGAGGAGCAGATAAACAAGACAAGAGCGCCAATAGAACCTTGACAGGGTTCTGTCTAGTCTCGATGCGGAATCTCAGGCATTGCAACACTTGTACAACAAGCTAATCTTCGTAGTTCTGTATCGTGGCATACTGTTAACCTCTCTGTTGTTGAAAACCTCGAAACGCACCATGATCGTAACAAGGACTCGCCTGTCTTGGTTGCGAACAGCACCGGAGTCTTGGTACCGAATGACAATCCCGGAAACAAGTTTGTCATACGAGATTTGAATGGATCATGGCTGTTGATTGTTGCTTGGAACCCGCCGAATTTTGGCTTCAGACTTCTGTATACTTCCTGTGGTATCATGCAGCCACAATAAGTCTCAAACCATAAAGTCACACAAGCTTGCAAGCCGTGACTAAGTGCAAGGACCACCCAAGAAACAAGCATTTTCCAATTAGCAGTGGATCGCGCGAATCCCATCGGCCGACTAAATCTTATTGATCCGCCATCATACTCGGTGTTGGACAAATCCGTACAGTTTTCGTCAAATGCGGAAGGCAGCCGCGCCATTGGGCCGCATTCCTCCGGACCATTCACGTCAACACCACCGATGGTAGTGATGATCTTCCGGTTCGCTTATATTATGTATTGTAACAGTAGTGGAAATACTACAGCGGCCGACAAGGAACACTGAGTTAATGAATGAATCATTGAACATCGTAGGAGGATACTTGATCAGGAATGTCGCCATTTGCATGTGTATCACACACACCGACACACACACACACACACAAAAAAGGAAGAGGGAAAAATAGAGAGACAAAAAGAAAGGGGAAAAAGGGAAAAAAAAAAAAAAACCACTGAAAAAGAGTTTGGCAAAAAAGAGACGTGGTGGCTTGTGTGGGCTTTGGCGTCGTTCACTCTGCTGCCGCCCTCGAGCCTCCTTGGCATCATCAATCTTTTACTATAGGCTGTTGGAAATACTGACCAGCGTGTGACCTTTCTGAATTTCAAAACTAGTATGTGAGCGTCGCTGAGGACAAAATGGATCGAAACCGTGGTGAAAGATACAATGACGGTGGATGAGAGAAGCGAACGAAGATGCCGTAAATCTAGGGAAGAAATGTAACAGAAACGGAATGAACATGGCGTATCGAAAATGAAATGTGTAGCTATGTATCAAATCCATAGCCCGCTTGAGAAGGACAGAAAGAGAAGGCTGAAAAGAAAGCGATTCCAACGAAGATTCAAAATTCTGTAGAAGACGCGCAATCCCAACTTGTCGATGCCATCAATTCGAAATATGGACTCCAAAATCCACATTAGAATCTCGGAGCAAATGTACGAATGAACACGTAGAGCACCATCACATTTATACCTGAAAACGTAAATTGTCCTTTGACTGCAACGATGTTGCACCTACAATAGACGATCGTGTTGTGAAAGAAAAGAAGAAAGCGTTTCATGGAGAACATCACGTCTCGACAGACTCGGTGCAGGTGAAAAATCACAATGATACGATGCGTTGCAGTTCTTGCATCACCCGTGAACAATTCTCTTGAGCCAGACAATTTCATACACCGCAAGAAATCTGTCTTCTTCTCCTTCCCCTTTGTAGAATGTTTGCTTGTTTGAGGCATAGCCACATACCAAAATAAACTCAAGAGATCCAAATGTGGCGTAAATGCCGACCTGTCAAGAAAGAGAAAACGACAGAACAACTAGTCGGAGCAATCAAAAGGTGAGAAGCATCGAAGCTTGATAATTTCGAGCTGGGAATGGAATCCTTTGTCCAGGTACCGACGTTAACACCAGGATGAGATCTTATAAGAGTAGTAGGCAGTATTTGTGGGGCCTGATGCATTGTGACATACTGATTGTGCATGTCGCGATGTACTTCAAGTACTTAATTATGCAAGACTGTGCTGTAGAGTGGATGTCGACAAGTAAGTGAGTGGATGAAGTGCTATACCACTAACGATGCAAAGCTCCAGCAGAGTCGTATATCACGGATAGGACATCAAATATGGTTCACGACTTTGAAAGAGACTGCGCACGTCTATGCAAAACTTGAGTAGCAAATAGGAGGTATGATGAACCGTAAGTTGGCCATTCTCAATTCTGCAGCAGCTCCGGCTTTGTGAGAACTGTTTGCTGTAACCCTGCTCATATCATAACGGATAATCCCCGCGTCATCAGAAGGCATTAGGATACTTACCCGGCAGGAAACGAGCTGTCAACGTTCACCCTTGCTTCCTGATGATTCAGTCGCCGCCACTCCAGTTGTGTCATACTTTAAGTAGGTATGATTTATATCCCGGCCGCACCGCCTGCCGGCCACAGATCGAAGCAATTACGTCGACTTTCTTGCGACAGTATCCACGTATAGGACAGATTCTAGGCACGAACGGAGACAAAGCAGATAGCAGCGAGAAGAAGCAAGTACAAATAATTTGGAAGCAAAGAGAGTTTTCCAGCGAAAAAGAACCTTGAAAAACAAAAGTGAAAAGTAGACAGAATGCTGAGAAGGAAATCTGCAGGGAGCTACCCTGGTCGAGGATCATACCCGCATGACATGCAGGGAACGTTTTGTGCCCCAGTCCTCCAAGATTGCTCGGGGTCTTAATCTTGACGCAATTGGTCAGGTCAGTACCCATATACTTGTACGTGTCGCCAGATGGAGTTATAACTGGCCCGCAAAGACATATGATCCCGGAAACCAGCAAATGACCTGGAGATGGACCTATGTAGTGCTAAAACAATAGCATGCCGCTTGGTCGAGGAAAAGAACTGCGTCTCTGCTACGAGAAAAGAGGAGTCTGTACAAACTTAGTTGGGAACCATGTTAGCTAGCTTGCAAGGCAAGCTTGGTAGCTGGTGGTCTAGCTGGTTGGCGAACTGCCTAGGCATGTCGACGTTGCACTATAGTACGAGCCTTACTTGGTAGTCTTTCGTCCAGGGGCAAAGTTCAGGTCAGGATGACCTCGCAAAGCTGATGTAACTCAGGAAGTGAGAAACTCCCTGGTCAATTGACGACAGTCTCCGAGTAGCTTTTCGGTCCGGGGCTGTGGGGGAATGCAAGGGAGTGAGATTGCGAGGCAACGCAAAGCAAAGCAGAAGCAAATTTGACAGCGCGGGACTTGAGTCTGATACGACGGTGCAGAACCAGCGATTTGCTCAATTCTTCCTCATGTGGAAGTAGTGCCCGCGCACAGGGTGATGTGCCATCTCTCTGCAAGAACAAAACAGAACATGACCGAGCAACGGAAGTTGCCTTGCTGTGAGGCTGGGCCGTACAGCTCGGTATGCAGAGCAGAAGAGATAAAAAAAATAATAAGTCTCGGCCGGGATGCTGCACCCGGCGTTCCGTCTCCGGGATGGAGTCCTCCATGAGATGCCAAGTCCATCACGTAGCGACTTGGAGGGCTGACAGACGGGTAGACAGCATGTGTGGAAGCCTCAGAGGAAGATACGCCAAACAGAATGCTTGGCTAGAGCCACACACAGCGTCGCACCACTCTGGAGCCACTGTCCGAGCGTGCATATCGCTTTGCCTTGATAAGGAGCGGGAACTCGACAGTTGACGGCAGAAGCCACCTGCAGCAGTAGTGTCCCACTTGTGTGTGGTGTTGCCCGGACCAGGAGGTCTCCCTCTGCTGCCTTGTGGGTGCCATCAGCACCCATTGAGTCCTGGGCAGAGACTAAAGTGTGTATCTGGATGATGCCGTGTCTCCTGGGACGAGCCGCCAAACGGCGCAAACTACATGATCGGCCGATGGTGAGAACCGAACTGTTGAGATGAGACCGGACCGCCGCTTCTTGCAGCTTGCCACGAGATGGGCGCCCCTATTTCTCCCTCCTATCTTTGGCCTCAGATAGTTGCGACAGGTTCGTTGCAGACTTGTGTGATCGCATTGCAAGGTCGAAATGCATCAGGATGATTTTGATAGAGGCTCGGTCGGAGCATCCCTCGATAGCAGAATTCAGTTTGTCAATCTATGGAAGACCTGCCAGCAATCAGCAATCAGGCGGTCAAGACGTTGAAAGCGTGCACCCCCACTCACCCCACGCTGTCGGTTGTCTCTGATTGCACTTGTTGGCCGTCGGTTGACAGCAGCCATGCAGCAGCACGCAGCAGGCCGCTGTCACTGTAGCATCCGGTTCTCGGTCCTTCGCCGTGGGGCATTTATTTGCCCCTTACATATCTGGTCGCACCTTTTTTTTTT